>CAUYRT010034126.1:0-21549 GCA_963574885.1 Lepilemur ruficaudatus
GTCTGGGGAGGAGAGGGGGACATGCAGGGTCAGGAGGGAGGGTCCAAGGTGCGAGCCTGAGAGAAGCTCAGGATCTGGTCCAGCTCCTCCTCTGAGCTCGACAGGCTTCACCCTGAGCCCCTCCCAGGATGGGTTCCCAGCCCAGCCCTGGGACCCCCACCACCTCGCACTGTGGGCTGCTCCTGGAGCCCAAGTCTTACCCGTGACATGCACAGAGAGCTTGTTTTGTACATAGTCCCATTTCATCCTTCCTCTGTCCACCTGAAAAAAGTATGACCCATTGTCCCTCCTCGGGGCGTCTCTGATGCTGTAGGAGCAGTTGTTCCTCCCCAGATCCCCCAGGAGGTGGAATCGGCCCTGGATCTCCTCTTGCACTTTTAGCATGGGGTCGTTTGTGGCCACTGGACCGTCCTGGTGTATATCGGCCCCTTCCCGGAACTAGGAGCCATGAGCTGGGGTAGAGTTAGTCCAGCCGTACCGGATGTAGAAGACCGAGCAGGGCACAAAGACGCACAGGCCCTCCCGCACCGTCACCGACTGTGGCAACTGCAGCAGGAATCTCTCATCCTGAGCCAGGGCCCCTGTGGGGAAACAAGGGTCAGCTCGGCCCAGCCCCAAGGCCCCTCTCCCCGTGGCCACTCACCTGCCTACAGCAGGAGCGGCAGCAGGGGCGGCAGCATCTCCGAGGCGGAGGATTCCTGGGCTGCGTGTGCCCGCAGACGAGGGGAAAGCGAGCGCTGCAGGACCTGCGTGTAGCTGAGGAGGAGCACGAGACCTTGGCGGTTCAAAGAAGAGGAAATTTAGACCACAAGTGGTCAGAGCTCACGCCCTGTGCACAGAGCTATGGAGACTCCGGGTCCCAGAGACCCCAGAGACCCGCCCAAGAAGGAACAGAGAAGGAGCAGAATCTGTGTCCTGCCTCCCGTCTTAGGCGCTTCCCTCAAGCACCGGAGCGGAGCCTGGACCGGGAACTATGGGGACATCTGCGGCATGGGGCCCCGTGGAGGTCTGAGGTCCTCCACCCCAAGATGCTTTTCTGTGCGCCAGTTTACACCAGGGAGCTGGTCCCTCCTGGCCCGGTCTCAGAGTCACAGCCTGGTCTAGTCCCACAGAGTGGTGGGTTCTGCAGGATGTAGAATTCTGTAGGGTCTGTGTGAGTGTCTGGGGTGAAGAAATGAAGAGGTCTGCTAGGTACAGTGAAGGTGAAAGCCGTTCATTCATTCATTCATTCTCCAAACACACAGTGAGCACCTGTGTGTCTGTGGGGCTGGAGACAAAAAGAGACACCACCGACCTGGTGCCTGCCCTTGAGGTGTTCCCCTTCCATAGCCTCACGGCCTCACCACACACGCGCTGTTTGGCCTCAGAGCTGTGATCACCGGTGGGGTTGCCATGTGTCATGGCAGCACAGTGTTTTTGTAAGAAATATGGATATGGAGTTTTTCCACGGCCTCTAGTGCACTGATTTGCAAAGTTTCACTGACATCTCCAAACTAAGAACCAGGCAGCAAGTTCAGGTAAAATAAAAGGGCTATCATGGGTTCTATGAACCAGCGCAGAAGAAACTTCTTTTCCATTAATGCCTCGCTTCTGTGTAGCATGGAAAGGAGGTATTTTTGCAGTGGCATTTTATGATTTTTAGATTTTTAATTCATTTAAGTTAAGATACCATTGAATTCACTTTTCGTCATATACAATTCTATGAGGTTTGACAGATATTCATAGCTATATACTCACAAGCAGTGAAGACACTGACAAGTGTGGTTACCCAAAACATTTCCTCCTGTTGTGCCTTGGTAGTCAAACCCTCCCTTCACACTTTATCTCTGAAAAAACGCTGGTGTCTTCTCCCCTCCCTGTTTATATGCCTTTTACTGAGTGCCATATATATGGAGTCATACGCAGTGTAGCTTTTAATTTCTGGATTCACCCACTTGGCATATGCATCTGAGGGTCATCCTTGCCATTGGGCATATGTATCAGTACTTCGTTGCCTTTCATTGCTGACTGGTAAGCTAAGGTTTCAGTGGACCCCGTTTTGTATACATTTACCAGCCCCAGCTGGAACACTTGGATTCTTTCCAGGTATTGGTGAATATGAAATAAAGCTGCCATAAATAATCACATGCAGATTTCTCGAACTCCTGACCTTGAGAGATCCTCCTGACTCGGCCTCCCAGAGTGCTAGGATTACAGGCATGAGACACCGCGCCCGACCTGCGTGCAGATTTCTGAGTGTGAGAACATAGGTTTTTATTTCTCTTGGGTAAATACCTGGGAGTCAGACTGCTTGATCATATGGGAAGTATAAGCTTAAATTTACATGAAATTGCCAAATTGTTCTCCAAAATGCAGGCGTTATTTTGTATTCCCACTGGCAACAGATATAAATTCCGGTTACTCCACATCTTCATTAACATTTGATATTATAAGGATTTTTAAAAATTTCTTTTTGTTTATTTTTTTCTTTTTTAGCCATTCTGATAGGTATGAACTGCTACCTTATTCTGGTTCTAATCAGTGATTTCATAATGACAAATGAGGTTGAGAATGTCTTCATGTGATTTTTGCTATTCATGTGTCTTCTTTGGTGAGGTGGCTGATAAAATCTTTGGCTGCTTTTTTTTTAATTTGGTATTAAGTACATTCACATTGTTATGCAACCATCACCACCATTGATCTCCAGAAATTTCTTCATCTTCCCAAAATGAACCTCTGTACCATTAAATAACTCCCTATACTCTGATGCCCCAGCCCACAGCAACAAGCCTTCTACTTTCTTTGTCTATGAATGTGCCTATTCTAGATACCTCAGAAAAATGGAATGATACAGTGTTTGTACTTTTGTGAATGGCTAATTTCATTTAGCTAATGTCTTCAAGGTTCATATATGTTTCAACGTGTGTCAAAATTACCTTCCTTCTTAAGGTTGAATAATATGTGTTGTATGTATATAACACATTTTTTGATTGTGCATTCGTCTGTTGATGGACACTTGGGTTGCTTCTACATTTTAGTTACATTGCTATTGCTGCTATGACATGAATGCATAAAAAGCTACACAAGTCCCTACTCTCTTTCCTCTTAGGTATATACCTAGAAGTGGAATTGCTGGATGATATCATCATTCTATTTTTAATTTTTTGTTAAATCTAATTACATGTGTCCTGCTAAGAGAGAAGCAAATAGAGATATTATTGCACAAAAGGGGGTGAGACCATGTGACCAGAGAGGCAGAGATGGGAGTGATGTGGCCAGAAGTCAAGGAATGCACCAGCTTTAACAATCTGGAGGAAAAAACAATAAGATTCACGGCTTGGATCTCTGGAAGGAATGCAGCCCAACCAACACCATCATTTCAGCACAGGGTAACTGATTTCAGATTTCTAGCCTCCAGATCTGTGAGACAATAAATTTCTTTTTTTGTTGTTGTTGTCATTTTAAGACATCAGCTTGTGGTGATTTGTCACAGTGCATATAGCAGACTGATAGACGGAGGAATTCAGAGCAGCTCTGGGAGACTGCAGGGAAGGAACTGAGAAAAGCCCTCCTTCTCCATGTCCATTCTCTGTTCCTCTTGGCAGCAAAAACTCCTCAAGGGCTTGTTTGTACTCACTCTTCTCGCCTCTGTTTCTCTGATTCTTTTTCAAACTTGCTCCAATCAGGTGCCACCGTTTCCCAAACTTCCATGAAAACTGCTTTGTCGATTACCTCACGCCATATACAACATCAACTCAGAATAGATTAAAGAAAAAACACAAGGCCTGAAACTGTAAAACCCCTAGAAGAAAATAGAGGGATGAAGTTTTTTTACATTGTCTGGGCAAAACCTTTTTGGGACATGACTCTAAAACAACAGGCCACAAGAGCAAAAACAGACAAGTGGATTTTTCCGTCAATCGTAAAGGCTCTGCACAGCAAAGGACGCAGCTCACAGAGCGAACAGACTACCTACAGAAGGGGTGAAAGTATCTGCACCTATACATCTGGTAAGGAGGTAATATCCAGAATATATAAGGAAATCAAACAACTCAATAGCAGGAAACAAATAATCTGATTATCAAAGGAAGCAAAGGACTTGAATATACGGTTCTCCAAAGAACACATACAAATAGTCAACAGGCATGGAAAAACTGCTCTACAGCTCTGATTACCAGGAAAATGAAAATCAAAACCACAAGGAGATATCTCCTGACACCTGTTAGAATGACTATTACCAAGAAGACAGAAGACATCGCCTGTTGTCAAGAGAGCACCCATAACAAATGTGTGTCCTCTTCTCCATCTATAGTCACACCTTTCTCACCTCATCTGTTGTTGTCAGCTGTGCACTGTCACCTCTCCAGCCTGGATCCCTGTCCTGAGCTCCAGACATCTGTATCCAGCTGTCTCCCTCCAAACCCATGCGATGTCAAGCGGATTCCCCAAATCCCTGCTCCTCTGTGGACACAGCTCCTTCCAGGGGAAGGTGCTCAGGGGAAGATTCTGGCACCATTTTTGCTCTTCCTATCCTCTCACTGGCCACACCCATTAGAAAACCCTGTGAGCTTGACCTTCCACACGTCCCAAAGCTCGTCCTCAGCCCAGCCCCGCTTCCCTGCATCAGCCACCATCCCTGCCCCTGGAGGGTTCAGTGGCGCCTTCCCAGTCTCCCTGACCAGGACAGTTGACAGGACTTGTCACAGTGCAAGTGCAGTCGTGTCTCTGCTGTCCCCAGAGGCTCCGGGTTCCTGGGTGTCAGCCCCGTCCTCCCCACCGCTCCTCTCCTCCTGCTGTCCTCTGCTCTCACACACGGGCCCCTGGAGAGTCCCCAGCACCCGCCTGCCACTGCTTCTGAGCACTGCGCTCGCTGTTCCCTTCCTCCTTCCTCCTGGGACGCTTTTCCTTACTCAGACTCAGAGCCTGACTCCTCACCGCCCTCACGTCTGTGCCCAGGCATCACCTCCTCACACCGTCAGACACGGAACCTGTCCCCAAAATGTCACAAGCTCCTTTTTGAGCGTGATTTTTTTTCCAAGGGTGTATCACAATACCACATCCTCTTATTTTGTTTATTTTTTCCTTCTTTTCTCCTGAATGCCAATGTCTTGTTTCCCTCTATTATTGTGGGAAAGTATAAGTTACTTAAAATTGGCCATTTTTAAGATTTCATAGGGTACAATGCAGTGGCATTGAGCACATTCTCAGTGTTGTGCAACCACGACCGCTGTCGATTTCCTGAGCTTTCTCATCATCCCAAACCGACCCTCGGCACCAGATGCACAATCCCTCCCCCTGCCCGCCTTCCCCAGCTGCTGGCAACCACCATTCTACTTCCTGTCTCGATTAATTTGCCTACTCTAGGCAGGTCATATAAGCAGAATCACACAACATTTGTCCTTTTGTGTCTGGCTCACCGTATTATTCCATTTACCATACGGTTTCAGGGTTCATCCCTACTGTGGCGTGTATCAGAATTCCGCTCCTCACTGTTTAAGGCTAGAGAATGTCTCGTGGGCTGTGTGCACCACCCTCTGCTTCTCCATTTGTCCACCAGTGGACGCTTGGGTTGTTTGCACCTTTGAACTGCTGTGAGTGACGCTGCTGTGGACACTGGCTTAGATGTGACAGCTGAAGGCCACACTCTCAGTTCCTTTAAGAATATATCTAGGAGTGGATAGCTGGTCACTTGGTAATTCTACGCTTAACTTTTGGAGGAAATACCAAGGGGTTTTCCAAAGGATTACACCATGTTACATGCAATGCAAAAGGATTCCAATTTCTTCACTACTTTGCAAATATTTATTGTATTTTTCTTTTCTTTAAATAAGAGCTATCCTAATGGGTGTGAAGTCACATCTCATTTGTAGTTTTCTTTTGCATTTTGCAAATGACCATGATGTTGACATCCTTCCATGTGCTCATTGGCTTTTTGTATCTCCTCTGTGGAAGCGCGACTATTCAAGGCTTTGGATGACAGAGATTGTTGCAGTTATATTCACTGATGCAACTCTCGCACTGTGACAGTCTTGGCACATAGTAGGTGTTCAATAATTCCTCCCAAATGAGTCTATGAAGGACCGAAGGACTGAATGTCCCTCTTCCACTCAAAAGCATACAAGGAACACAAGCAATCCTGAGTGACATTTCAGGCTGAGCCTGAAGGATGAGCAGGAAGTATAGGCAGAAAAGGGGATGGAAGGGTGTTTCAGGAGAAGGAACTACACATGCAAAGTGTCAGATCGCAGAGGACTTGGCCCACTGGGTGTGGGGAGACTTGGGAGATGCAGGGAAGGAAGGGATCAGGGGGACAGTCCAGCAGGGGACAGACTCTGCAAGGCCCCAGTCCCTGCCGTGGCGTTTGCACCTCGTTCTCCAGCAATGGGGGAAACACGGCCGTTCACACTGCACGGGGCTGGATGAGGACGCTTCTGAAAGCGCAGTCTGGAGGCCTGTGCTGGGGAGAGACGGAGGCAGGGGGTGGGGGTGGACTCAGGGAGCAAGGAAGAGGTGAGGCCACAAGATGACCAGGGCCAGGGGGGAGAACAGGGCACCAGGATGAGCCGTGCTCAGAAAGAGGGACAAGAGTGAGTGACTCATGGATGTGGGGGAGGGGGTCAAGGTGGGGAACCTCACCCTGGTTCTGCACATAGAGACTCAGCCACCAAGTCATCAGCGGGATGGGGGTCCCAGCAGGACAAGGTGGCTTGGAGAGGAGATGGCCAGCTCAGCCTTGGCCATGCTGAGCAGAGCAACCCTAGAGACCATCATGGTGGAGGTATCCAGCAGGATGTTGAAGGGTGAGATGCCGTGTCACTCACCTGAGGGATTAGCCTGTGACAGTGTCTGCATCCTCCATGGCCACTGCTGCCCGGGCCGCCTTCCCCCTGCGGGACCTCACTCTGAGGGAACAGACCAGGGCCTGTCATTGGGACTGGACCGGGGTGCAGAGGGCAGCAGCCTCACCTCCCTGTGCCCTGTCAGGGGCAGGAGGGGACTGAGGGGGAGAGAGCAGGTCTAGCCCCCAAGGCCTCCTAGATGACAGCAGGAACCTCCTCCCCTGGACACTGGTGCAGAGCTGGGGGCAGACACCACTGGCCGTGTGGGATCCTCACCACCAGCTCAGCCTCCTGCCTGGCCCAGGCCCTAGGGCCCTCCAGCACAGGGCTGTGGGGATCAGCATCCTGTCCCCAACCCTCCCCCGGATCCCTGGGGCAGTGCTCACCTCAGGAAGATGAGACAGAGGCAGAGAAGCAGGATCTTCACTGCAGATTCCATGACAGCCACCAGAGCCACCTCTACCATGAGCCCTGATTTCCCTGTGGAAACATGGGATGAGCCAGCTTCATCTGCAAATGACAATCCCGGGTCCTTCCTCCCTTACTGGGACTTGGCTGTGGGCTGTCCAGGCCCTTGCTGTGTCCCTGGATGTGGGGCCATGTCAGCACAGGGCTGACCCACCCCTGCCCAGACTGACCAGTGGCAGACAGAGGTTTCTGGCCCCATGGACTCTCTGGGCTCACAGCTGAGTGTGATGCTGAGCTGGGCACAGCCCTCTTCTCCCCACGGAGCCCAGGGGGCTGCTTGCTCAGCGATCTGGGAACTGCAGGTCAATGTTTGGGGGTCTGGTGTGCAGCCCCTGACACTCACTCTGCACGGACAGGCTCAGGGACACGTTCTGAGAGCCCAGAGGGTTCTGAGCTCGGCAGGTGAATTCTCCATCCCTGAGGTGCACTCGAGGCAGCTCCAGCTCCCCAGGGTTTGAGGGCTGTGAGAGGCACAGTGTCAGGCTCCCCCGGGTCCAGCTGATCCTGGCAGGGGGATTGCTGTTGACAGCACAGACCAGGCGCAGGGACTGGCCCTCCAGGACTGACACAGATGAGCCATTCTCCAGTGCTATGGGTGCTGTAGAGAAAGAGACAGAGGGTCACAGTGACAAGACTGTTGAGAGAAAGAAGGATGCACAAAGAGATCGGGTGGAGGGACAGATTCAGACACAGAGACTCAGACTGAGGGAGACACTGCAAGATGGACCCAGAGACAGATTGATCATGAGCCCCAGGCCTGGCTCTGGCCCCAGTATCTCTGTGCAGGGTGATGTCAATTCTCCTCTGCATTGATGGGTCCTGTTTGGCTGGATTCAGGCCCCAGAAGTCACAGAGGAAGGGTCTCGGGCCTCACAGGACACCCAGATATGTCAGTTCAGACCCACATTCCAGGCCCTCTTCAATGCTCTCGCTGACAGCTCAGAATTCAGGTTCACCCCAAAGAATCTTGTTCTTTATCCACATCTTCCCGTGACAGTGGTTCACAGATTTATCATTGTGCCTCTAAGTGGGGCTCACTCCCAGAAATTCAGAATCTGGGGGGAAACAGGGGCTTAGAAACTGGTGACCCCAAGGTCACATCACACGTGGTGGAGGGGACTCAGGCTGCACCAGCCCTGGACAAATGTAAATGAGAAAATGCAAATGTTGTGGGCCAGAAGGGCTTCCTGGAGGAGGCACATCTACTTCGCACGTGGAAGGAGGGTGCAGGACAAGCAGACAGCTAGAGGGTGAGGGGTGGAAGGGCGTTCCAGGCAGCAGGAACAGACAGTGCAAAGATGAGCAGGGCCTGCGCCAGTTCAGGGAAACGGGAATAGTCCTGCAGGGCTGGGGTTTGGGGGCAGGGTGGGGCGGGGAGTGGAGTCCAGAGACAGGTAACAGGAGGAAAAGCAGGGGGGGTTGTTTTTATAACCTCAGAGTTGGAAATCAGAACCCACCAAAGGCATTGGCAGATGCAGCTACAAAATAAATAGGTCCCTGTACATTGTGAAAATCACAGATATCCAAGGACAAAGCCACCTGGTATATTGGGAAATGTATTTACAATGCATATCACTGACACTTATTTGTCAAACTGAAAAGAGCTTCCAAGAATAAACAACTAAGTTCAAGCCACTCCGGAAAGCTGAGCAAAGACTGTGAACAGACAGTTCACAGAATAAAAGAAATACAAATGTCTCCTTGTGATAGAAAAAGGTGCACAGAATTATTTATAAAAAGGGAAAGCCTCATGATAGCTCCATGGAGATTCCAACCTCCACCTACTATTGGCAGAGATCAAAGGGTTCCGCCCACACTGGGCTGGTGAGGCTGGGGAGACCTCCGCATTCACTCCTCCCTGCTGGAAATCTAAACTCCATTATCCTGGATGGGGAAGAACTTGGGGCATTGCTCAGTATTAGACCAGCTATTTTGCATTTCAGAAATTATCCCACAGAGATACAAACCCATTTGTGAAACAAATACAAGATTATTCGTGGTAGCATTTCTGTTGGTAGACTAAAGTTAGTGCCTTGGTGCTTCACTAAAATAAAGTGTGTCCAAAATCAGAGTCCACCCATGCAGTGGGACATCACAGTCCTGGAGGAGCACGGGCACAGTCTGTACTGCTGACGTCAAACCACTTCTGAGGTCCTGCAGGCGAACAGACCAAGGCTCTGAGCAGCCTGTGCGGACCCTGGTGGGTTCTGGGGAGGGGGATGGGCCTCTGAGGACAGACCCTGCTGTGCATTTGGAATTGTCGCCCATGTGACCATATCACCCACCCAGAGGTACATAAACTACTTGGGAATTAAACAGACTAGGCTGAAGGAGTGTTCAGGAGATGGATGACAAGGGGCCTGGAGGCTGGTTCTTCCGTGTGAGTGTCGCCCTCTCCTTGCTGTGGGCCGAGGGGGTGTAGAGGCATCTGAGGGGAGGGAGGGGTCATGAGATCACCAGCAAGGGAGTCTCAGGTGACCAGGGTGAGTCCAGGGTGAAGAGGACGCGCCTGCCTGACTGGAGGGGCCATGCTCCCACAGCCCAGGGAGGGCCCCGTCCTACCTGAGCCGTCTCCTCGGAGGACAGTCACGGTCAAGTTCTCAGGAGAGTCTGGGGCAGACAGACATGGCAGCCCCACGTCACTGCTGAGGGCTGAGTGAACGCTGGCCTCTGTCCCAGGAGCCATAGCAGGGGAGAGGGTGGAGCCAGCATCCTCCTGTCCCTCCCCACCTGGACCCAGGTCCCAGCACCCCGTGTGCAGCCCTGACCCCATCCCGCTGCCCTGGAAACCCCCAGCAGGACCCCAGGCTTCCCAGCCCAGCTCTCACAGGACACGTTGAGGTGGACGGTCCTCCTTCTGGTCACTCTAGCCCCAGGCAAGGTCACCTGGCAGGTGAGGCTGGTGCCGTAGTTCTGGGGCTGGGGGATGAGGGTGAGCACCGAGGAGCGGCCAATGGCGGGGACCTGGGGAGTCACGGAAGCCCCCTCCCAGGAGATCCTGGGGGGCGTCCCCTCCTCACAGGCCCAGGGCACAGAGCAGGTCAGGTTGCTGGGGCGACCAGCCTCCAGGGTCCCCGGGACGAGGATGTCAGGTGTGTGGGTCAGGGCTGGGGAGGAGAGGGAGACACACAGGATCAGGAGGGAGGGGCCGAGGTGCAGCCCTGAGAGGAGCTCAGGCTCTGGTCCAGCTCCTGCCCTGAGCCCAACAGGCTTCACCTCCAGCCCCTCCCAGGATGGGGGTCCCAGCCCAGCCCTGCCCTGTGGCCCACACCACCTCCCCTGTGAGCACCCCTGGAGCCCGAGCCTTACCTGCCACATGCAGAAAGGGCATGTTTCGTACATAGTTCCATTTCATCCTTCTTTGGTCCACATGAAAAAAGTATGACCCATTGTCCGTCCTCCTGGCGTCTCTGATGCTCAAGGAGCAGCTGTTCCTTCTGCGATCCCCGAGGAGCTGGAATCGGCCCTGGGTCTCCTCCTGCACTTTCCTAGCTGGGTTGTTTGTGGCCACAGGAGCATCCCAGCGTATATCAGCCCCTTCCCGGAACCAGGAGCCATAAAAAGGGTCAGAGTCAGTCCAGCCATCCCGGGGGTAGGAGAAGGAGCAGGGCACATGGACACATAGCCCCTCCTGCACCGTCACCACCCTCTGCACTTGCAGCCTGTACCCTTCCCCGTACCCTCCCTGTCCCTCCACCCCCGCCCTCCCCCAGAGCAGGGCCAGCAGCAGCAGCATGTCCGGGTGCAGGTGCCAGGGCCCGCTGGGGAAAGTCTGTTCCTCGGGGTTCTTCTCTCGGAAACTGAGAGCTGCAGGACTTAGAGGAGGCCCCACAGGAAGACAGGGTTGAGGTCAGAACTGTGACCCTCCTCAGAGGAGGAACTTCACACCCTGACACTGTCAGGCCCTAGGCAGGTCTTGGAGATCGACTGATAACACCCACATCCACTCCTGGGGAAGTTGCAGCCAAAGAAGACAAGACTCACCCAAGTTCCCACCCCAGGCAGGGCCCAAACACGTCTCCTGCCTCACTGTCTACATACTTTCCCTTGAGGACATTTTTCTGGAAAGTGACAATGTGTCCCATCAGGCCGGACCCCTGAGTCTCTGAGTGAATGTGTGGGAGTCAGGGGTGGGGCTGAGGGCCATGGTGATGTGGGTGGCCCAGGAAGAGTGAGCAGCTGCCCCCGATGCTGTCCTCATGGAGTCACCGTCCACCTGGGGAAACATTAGGTCTCCCAGCACCTGGAGCCTCTCATGACGGCAGCTGTAACTCTGTGAATACTTGTCTTTTGTGTGTTTTAAAACTCAAAGAGTAGATGCACACATATTTAGAATGTTTATCTGATTCTGATGATTAAAACTTTGATCTTTATGAAGTTCCCTTTCTTCACCTGTGGTAAAGCACTTTGCCTTGAGACTCATCCATCTGATATTAGGAAAGTGTCTTTGTTTCCTGCTTGCACAGTGTATCATTTGTCATCTTAAATTTTAATGTTTCTGAACCCTTAAGTGTTAGTTCTGTTTCTTGTAAGTAGCAGGAGGCCACCTTTTGTTCACTCACTGTGTCATTCGTCCCTCCAGACACAGAGGAATGGGTCCTCTCTCTGGGGGGAAGAGAGAAGGAGGTGCATGTGACAGACCCAGCTGCTGCCCTCACTGTCCCGCAGGGAGCTGGACAGGTCACCGGGAGGAACCTGTGATGGGGGCTGTGCAGGCAGAGGCGGGGGCTGTTCTCCCCAGGCTGAGTTCGAGTCCTGGGGAAGCCCAGGAGAGGAGAGGGCTGTGGCCAGGACCCCAGGGTGGGAGGGGGTGAGGAGTAGGTGGGATGGCGCAGACCATGCAGCGCAGCGCCCAGAGCAGGGTGAGTGCTCAGCAGAGGTGCTGGGATGTTCTGAGCACTGGGGCTGTGGGAGGTGAGAGAAGGGACCAGTGTTCCCTTGGTCACCATTGCCCTGGGCCTCGGAGACTGATCTCTAGACAGCTGCCTCCGTGCCCGGCCCTCCTTCCCCTCCCTGTCCCAGAACCTGCCACTCTGCCCTGGCTCTGGGGCTTTGCTCACACAGACCCCTCTGCTGGGAGTTTGTGCTCAGGGACATGGAATGAGGACAGCCAGCGGGGAGTGACCCCCAGCTCGGAGCCTTGAGGTTCTGTTGGGAAACAGCTCTTGCCCCTGGGTGTGGAGAGCACATCCCTGCTGCATCAGTGGGGGCTGTGGGGGAAGTGGTGGGGACCCTGGGAGACGGGACAGGGAATTCAGGGAGTCTCCTTAAATGGATTGAGTGGCAATTTTCACAATTGTTAGGACATTCTAGTTCTTTGATTTTCCATATACATTTTAGAATCAACTTGCCAGTTTCTGCAAAAGCTTTCCCTGAAAATTTGTTTGGAATTGCATTGAATTTATGGATCAATTTGGAAAAAAACTGGTATCTTAAGAATATTGTCTTCCCCTCCATGAACATTGTATATACATATATACAATATGTCCTAAATAGACATAGATATATACACACACACATATATATCTTATGTAGGTCTTCATTTGTCTCGAACTCCTGAGCTCAAACGATGCACCTGCCTCGGCCTCCCAGAGTCATGGATTACAGGTGTGAGCCACCATGCCAGGCCTATAGGTCTTCATTTGTCATAGCAATGTTTAGTATTTTTCAATCCAAGTTTTGCATATATTTGGTTATTAATAAATGTATTTCATGTTCTTAATATCATTGTGAATTGAACTGTACTTTTCAAAAATATTTTCTTTCTAATTATCCTTGGCTAACATGCAGATATCCAAAAGAATTTTGTAGTTTGAACCAATATGCTACCACTTCATTCAGTCATTTATTGGGTTAGTAGCTTCTTTGTGGATAGCTGTAGATTCTATCTGTACTCAGTCATGTTGTCTGTGAAGAAAAAGAGGTTTACCTCCTCCTCCAAGATCTGAATAGCTCTTATTTCTTTTCCTGTTTGTCTTGTACTGGGAAGGAGCTACGACATGTTCACTGGAAGTGGCGACAGCAGCCTCTCTTGCCTCGTTTCCAGTCCTAGGGCAGAAAGTTCTCAGTCTTTCAGATCAAAGTGGGATATTGCAGATGCCGCCCTCGGACTGTAGATGTGCCCTTCCATTTCCAGAGTGCAGAGAATTTTAATCACAAATTGGTATTAAAGTTCGTCAAGTGATTTTGCATATTGTTTTTCTCCTTTGCTCTGTTAAAGGAATAAAATACATTATTTGATTTTTTAAAACAAATCAATTGTGGGAAAAGCATGTCACATAAAATTTCAATCTTAACTATGTCTAATCATACAGTTCAGTGGTATTAAGTATATTCACAATGACGTGCAACAGATCTCCAGAGCGCTTTTATCTTGCAAAACCAAAACTCTACCCCCATTAACTACAGTTCCCTGAGTCTCCCCATCCCCTGCTCCTGGTAACCACCACTCTACTTTAGATACCTTAGACACCTCAAATAAGTGGAATCATGCAGGATTCTTTTGTGACTGGCGTATTTCACTTAGCACAATGTCCTCAAGGTCCTGCCATTTGGTGGCATGTGTCAGAAATTCTTTTTTTAGAAGGAAGAATAATATAATCTGTACAGATAGACATGTTTTTGCTTATCCATTGGTCTCTCACTGAATACCTGGGTCACTTCCACTTCTTGGCTATTGTGAATAAATCTGCCATGGACACAGGTTTGCCAGTATCTGATCAAGTCCCGGCTTTCAGTGATTTTCAAATATTCGCAGAAATGCACTTGCTGAATTATGTTAATGCTATTTGTGATTCATGAGAAATTATTTACTCACATGATCCCTTTCATTTGCCTCATCTGTTGCCGTGTTCTGCCCCTTAATGCTCCACCTGGCATCCCCCACTGAGCTGCCCACATTTGTGCCCAGCTGTGTCCCTGGTGTCTCCACTCGGACACCAGGTGGACCCTCAGCATTGACCCTGCCCTGCAAAGCCCTCCCCTCCGCAGTCCTCTGTGAACACAGCTCCTTCCTTCCAGGAGCTCAGGGGACCATTCTGGCATCATCCATGTCTTCCTGTCCCCTCACTGTCCACACCCATTAGAACACCCTGTGAGCTTGACCTTCCACACGTCCCAAAGCTCGTCCTCAGCCGAGCCCCGCCTCCCTGCTTCAGCCACCATCCCTCCCCCTGGAGGGTTCAGTGGCGCCTTCCCAGTCTCCCTGACCAGGACAGTTGACAGGACTTGTCACAGTGCAAGTGCAGTCATGTCTCTGCTGTCCCCAAAGGCTCCGGGTTCCTGGATGTCAGCCCCGTCCTCCCCGCTGCTCCTCTCCTCCTGCTGCCCTCTGCTGCTCTCCCCTGGAGAGTCCCCAGCACCCGCCTGCCACTGCCTCTGAGCACTGCTCTCGCTGTTACCCTGTCCCCTCCTCCTGGGACGCTTTTCTTTACTCAGACTCAGAGCCTGACTCCTCACTGCCCTCAGGTCCGTGCCCAGACATCACCTGCTCACACCGTCAGACACGCAAACTGTCCCCGGTATGTCGTATTCTCTTCGTGCTTTATTTTTTCCCTAAACCCATGTGGCCGTCCAACATGGCCTCATATTCTTTATTCACTTTTATCCTTTTCCATCCATTCTGCAGAACAACAGCTTATGATGACAGAGATCTGAGGCTGTATCTACTGATGACCCCCCTGCACGTACAATAAGGCTGGGACACAGTAGGTGATCAATAACAGCCACCAAAGATGTCTATTAATGAATGAATGAATCTCACCCAGTTTGAATCATACGAGACTCACACACACACACACACACACACACACACACACACACACACACACAGATGACACTGGGACTGAGCCTGCAGAGAGATCAGGGCTGGTAGAGACAGGAGCAGGGAGGGAAGGGCGTTTCAGGAGGAGGAACTGCACACACAAAGCCTCAGAGTCACAGGAGGGTTTGGCCCCGGGGTTGCGGGGAGACGCTGGGAGATGCAGGGAAGGGAGGGACCACGGGACAGTCCAGCAGGGGACAGACCCTGCGCGGCCCCAGCCCCGGCTGTGCCGTTTGCACCTCATTCTCCAGCAATGGGGGAAACACGGCCGTTCACACTGCGCGGGGATGAGGATGCATCTGGAAGCGCAGTCTGGAGGCCTGTGCTGGGGAGAGATGGAGGCAGGGGGTGGGGTGGACTCGGGGATCAGGGAAGAGGTGAGGCCGCAGGTATGACCAGGGCCAGGGTGGAGAAAAGGCCCTGGGATGAGCCGTGCTCTGGAGAAGGAGGGACAAGAGTGAGTGACCAAAGGGGTGTGGGGGAGATGGTCAAGGTGGGGAACCTCACCCTGGTTCTGCATATAGAGACTCAGCCACCGAGTCATCAGCGGGACAGTGGTCCCAGCAAGACAAGGGGGCTTGGGGAGGACACAAGTGGCTGACCCTTGGCCATGCTGAGCAGAGCAGCCTTGGAGGCCATCAAGGGGGAGGTGTCCAGCAAGCTGTAGGAGGGAGAGACGCCTCGTCACTCACCTGAGGAATTAGCCCATGACAGTGTCTGTATCCTCCATGACCACTGCTGCCCTGGCTGCCTGCTCCCTGCGGGACATCACTCTGAGGGAACAGAACAGGAACCATCATTGGGGCCGACCAAGGTGCAGAGGGCAGCAGCCTCAACTCCCTGTGCCCTGTCAGGGGCAGCAGGGGACTGAGGAGGAGAGAGCAGGTCTAGCCCCCAATTCCTCCTTGATGACAACAGGAACCTCTCCCCACCCTGGACACTGGTGCCGAGCTCGGGACAGACACCACTGACCGTGTGGGGTTCTCACCACCGGCTCAGCCTCCTGCCTGGCGCAGGCCCTCGTGCCCCTTTCTGGTCCCTCCAGCACAGGGCTGTGGGGGGTCCCCAGCCCTCCCACCCCTCCCCTGGGTCCCTGGGGCAGCGCTTACCTGAGGAAGATAAGGCAGAAGCAGAGAAGCAGGATCTTCACAGTGACAACCACGACGGCCACCAGAGCCTCCTCTGCCACAGGCCCCGATTTCCCTGTGGAAACGTGGGATGAACCAGCTTCACCTGCAAACGACAATCCCGTGTCCTTCCTTCCTTCCTGATACTTGGCTGTGGGCTCTCCAGGCCCTTGCTGTGTCCCTGGATGTGGGGCCATGTCAACACAGGGCTGACCCACCCCTGCCCAGACTGACCAGCAAGAGACGGAGGGCTCTGGCCCCGTGGATGCTCTGGGCTCACAGCTAAGAGTGACATTGAGCTGGCCACAGCCCTCTTCCCCCAACTGAGCCCACGGGGCTGCTTGCTCAGTGATCTGGGAACTTCAGGTCAATGTTGGGGGGTCTGGTGTGCAGCTCCTGACACTCACTCTGCAGGGAGAGGCTCAGGGAGACGTGCTGGGAGCCCAGAGGGTTCTGAGCTTGGCAGGTGAATTCTCCTTTATCCCTGAGGTGCACTCGAGGCAGCTCAAGCAAAAGAGGGCTTGAAGGCTGCAAAGTGTACAGGGTTAGGCTGCCCCGGGTCCAGCTCAGCCTGGCAGGCGGGTTGCTGTTGACAGCACAGACCAGGTGCACAGACTGGCCCTCCAGGACTGACACGGATGAGCCGTTCCCAAGGGCAGTGGGTGCTGTAGAGAAAGAGACAGAGGGTCAGAGTGACAAATTTGTTGAGAGAAAGAAGGATGTAGAAAGAGATCGGGTAGAGAGACAGATTCAGACACAGAGATGCAGACTGAGAGAAACAGACACTGTGAGATGGACCCAGAGAGAGACTGAGCACGAGCCCCCAGCCTGGCTCAGGCCCTAGTTTCTCTGTGCAGGGCGATGTCGATTCTCCTCTGCATCGATGGGTCCTATTCAGCTGGATTCAGTCCCCAGAAGTCACAGAGGAAGGGTCCCAGGGCTGACAGGACACCCAGATATGTCAGTTCAGACCCACGTTCCAGGGCCTCTTCAATGCTCTCGCTGACAGCTCAGAATCCAGGTTCACCCCTAAGACTCTAGTTCTTTATCCACATCTTCCCATGACAGTGGTTCACAGATTTATCATTGTGCCTCTAAGTGGGGCTCACTCCCAGAATCCAGAGTTTTGGGTGGGGGAAGCAGGGACTTAGAAACTGGTGCTCCCAAGGTACATGACATGTGGTGGAGGGAACTCAGGCTGCACCAGCCCTGGACAATGTAAATGAGAAAAGGTAAATGCTGTGGTCCAGAAGGGCTTCCTGGAGGAGGAGGCACATTTATCTCACACGTGGAGGAGGGTGGAAGGACAAGCAGACTGCTAGAGGATGAGGGGCAGAAGGGTGTTCCAGGCAGCAGTAACCGACAGTGCAAAGATGAGCAGGGCCTGCGCCAGTTCAGGGAAATGTAAACAGAACTGTGGGGCTGGGGGTGGGCGGTAGGTGGAGTGGGGGATGGAGTCCAGAGACAGGTAACAGGAGGAAAAGCGGGGAGATTTGTTTTCATAATATCAGAGTGGGGAATCAGAACCCACCAAAGGGATTGGCAGATGCAGCTACAAAATAAATACGTCCCTGTACATTGTGAAAAATCATAGACATGCAAGGACAAAGCCACCCGGCATCTAGGAAAATGTATTTACAATTCATCTCAGCCATAAATACTGACTTGTCAAACTGAAAAGAGCATCCAAGAATAAATAATTAAGGTCAAGTGACTCTGGAAAGCTGAGCAAAGACTGTGAACAGGGAGTTCACAGAAGAAAAGAAATACAAATGTCTCCTTGTGATAGAAAAAGTTGCACAACATTATTCATAGTAAGGGAAACGCTCACGATAGCTCCATGGAGATTCCAACCTCCACCGGCTATTGGCAGAGATCAAAATGTTCCACTCACACTGGGCTGGTGAAGCTGGGGAGACCTCCACATTCACTGCTCCCTGCTGGAAATCTAAACTCCATTATCCTGGACGGCGAAGAACCTGGGGTATTTCTCAGTATTAGACCAGCTATTTTGTATTTCCAACATTATTCCACAGATATACAAACCCATTTGTGAAAGAGACACAAAATTATTCGTGGTAGCTTTTCTGTTGGTAAAATAAAATTAGCTCCTTGATGTTTCGCTAAAATAAAGTGTCTCCAAAATCAGGGTCCATCCATGCAGTGGGACGCCACACAGGACCGGAGGAGCACGGGGACAGTCTGCATTACTGACATCAAACCACCTCTAAGGTCCTGCAGGTGAACAGACCAAGGCTCGGAGCAGCCTGTGCGGACCCTGGTGTGTTCTGGGGAGGGGGATGGGCCTCTAGTACATAAACTATTGGGAAATAAACAGTCTAGGCTGAGGAGTGTTCAGGAGACGGATGACAAGGGGCCTGGAGGCTGGTTCTGCTGTGTGTCTCCCTGTCCTTGCTGTGGGCTGAGGGGATGTGGAGGCATCTGAGGGGAGGGAGGGGTTGTGGGAACTGAGGGTGGGGAGGGGCCCTGGGGTCACCAGCAAGGGGGTCTCAGGTGACCAGGGTGAGTCCAGGGTGAGGAGGATGCACCTGCCTGACTGAAGGGTCCCTGCTCCCACAGCCCAGGGAGGGCCCCATCCTACCTGAGCCGTCTCCTCGGAGGACAGTCACGGTCAAGTTCTGAGGTGAGTCTGGGGCAGAGAGACATGGCAGCCCCACGTCACTGCTGAGGGCTGGGTGGACGCTGGCCTCTGTCCCCAGAAGGCGCGGTATGAGGAGGGTGGAGCTAGCATCCTCTTGTCCCTCCCCACCTGGACCCAGGTCCCAGCACCCCATGTGCAGCCCTGATCCCATCCCGCTGCCCTGGGGACCCCCAGCAGGACCCCAGGCTTCCCAGCCCAGCTCTCACAGGACACGTTGAGGTGGACGGTCCTCCTTCTGGTCACACCGGCCCCAGGAAAGGTCACCTGGCAGGTGAGGTTGGTGCCGTGGTCCTGGGGCTGAGGGATGAGGGTGAGCACTGAGGAACGGCCGATGGTGGGGCTCTGGGGAGACACAGAAGCCCCCTCCCAGGAGATCCTGGGGGGTGTCCCCTGCTCACAGGCCCAGGGCACAGAGCAGGTCAGGTTGCTGGGGTGGCCAGACTCCAGGGTCCCTGAGGGGATGATGTCGGGCGTCAGGTCTGAGGAGGAGAGGGGGATACCCAGGGTCAGGAGGGAGGGTCCCATGTGGGGCCCTTACAGGAGCTCAGGCTCTGGTCCAGGTGCTCCACTGAGCCTGACAGGCTTCCTTCACAACCTCTCCCAGGACAGGGTCCCAACCCAGATCTGCCCTGTGTCTCCCGCCACCTTCCCTGTGGCCTATCCCAGAACCCCGACCTTACCTGTCACATGTACAAAGAGCTTGTTTTGTACATAGTTCCATTTCATCCTTCCTCGCTCCACATGAAAAAAGTATGACCCCTGGTCCCTCTGTGTGACATCTCTGATGTTCAAGGAGCAGTTGTTCCTCCTGGGATCCCAGAGGAGGTGAAATCGGCCCTGGGTCTCCTGCACTTTTCCATCTGGGTAGCTTCTGGCCACTGGATCATCCC
Organism: Lepilemur ruficaudatus; assembly: GCA_963574885.1. Taxonomy (NCBI): domain Eukaryota; kingdom Metazoa; phylum Chordata; class Mammalia; order Primates; family Lepilemuridae; genus Lepilemur; species Lepilemur ruficaudatus. The sequence continues at coordinate 19,788 of CAUYRT010034126.1, forward strand.
GGTGTGTATCGGCCCCTTCCCGGAACCAGGAGCCATGAACAGGGTCAGAGTCAGTCCAGCCATCCGGGGGGTAGGAGAAGGAGCAGGGCACATGGACACACAGCCCCTCCTGCACCGTCACCACCCTCTGCACTTGCAGCCTGTAACCTTCCCCGTACCCTCCCTGTCCCTCCACCCCCGCCCTCCCCCAGAGCAGGGCCAGCAGCAGCAGCATGTCCGGGTGCAAGTGCCAGGGCCCACAGGGGACAGTCTGCTCCTCAGGGTTTTTCTTTTGGGAATGAGAGCTGCAGGACCTAGAGGAGGCCCCACAGGAAGCCAGGGGTGAGGTCAGAACCGTGACCCTCCTCAGAGGAGGAACTTCACACCCTGACACTGTCAGGCCCTAGGCAGGCCTTGGAGATCGACTATCACCACCCACTTCCACTCCTGGGGACCCTGTGCCCAGAAAGGGGGAGAATCCCCCAAGTTCCCACCCTATGCAGTGCCCGAACAGATCTCCTGCCTCCCTGTCAACTCTCTTCCCTTTAGGGTACACTTTCTGGAAGGTGACAATGGGTCCTATCTGGCCGGAACCCTGAGTCTCAGGCTGTGAATGTGGAGGTCAGAGGTGGTGCCCAGGGACATGGTGATGGGGGAACCCAAAAGGGGTGAGCATGAGCCTCCTCCCCCATAAGTAACCACGTGTGGATGTCCCCAATCTGCACATCGAAGTCAGCACACCAAACCTGGATCCTGTCATCATGGAGTCACTGTCCAGGGAGAGACAATAAATCTCCCAACCTCTGAGCTCCCTGTGACAGGAGCTGCACAGGGTCACACAGGCAGGGTGGGGTGGCTCCCCCTAGGATGGAGGCGTAGCATCAGGAGGACTGAGCAGAAGCACATGGGGCTCAGGGTGAGGATTCCACAAGGGCACAGAAGGGAGGCTGGTTCACGGGAGGCCTGGCAACCTGAGGCTGTGATTGTTGTTCAGTGCGATTTTACAAGAAAGAAAGTGAGAAAGAGAACATTTTGAAAGGGGTAGAAACTTCTCTTTTCGTCAACACAGTCTGGGCATCGGGTCAGATTTTCTGACCACTGTGACCTCACTCAGCCACACTTCTGGCTCCTCCAGAACATGACAGGTCCCCGGGCCCCAGGGCTTTGCTGCAGGTTCTGCTCCCAGGACTGTCCCGGGACCAGGAGACATGGAGCCAGGAACACCACCCTTGGGGCTGCCCACCCTCAGGCATGGCCAGGGTTAAGGGGGAGAAGAAACTTGCACTTGAATTCAAGGGAAGATGATTTTAAACGGTGACTGGAGGCTGGGAGGAAGTTTTTGGAAGTTGTGAGGGGTGAAAAAACTGACCCATGTCAGCTTTAGTGCAAACTTTTTCCAGGGGGGAAATACAAGACATATATATAAAAGTGCCCACAAATGAACCTCTCAGTGATTTACAGAAGTGATCACCCAGGACCACCTGTGTTTCCCCCTTGCTATGGTCCAAGCCCCACTCCCTGCTGGAGGAGCCCCTGCCCCATGGTAATGCTAATTATGGCCCTGCTTTATTTTTTTATATTTTTATTTTTTTTGTAATTTTATATCTGAGCATGCTGCCTGGAATCCTGTGGCTTTGAGACTATTTTCCTGAAGCCTTCGACACATAGAAAATTACAGCCTTTTCTTCCACTCAGCCTCATGGATTGTCCCGTCCCCTGCTGTGCTCTCACTGCCCATACCCTGGGGAACCCTTGGCTGTGATAATTGAGGAGGGATGGTGCA
>CAUYRT010034128.1:0-10183 GCA_963574885.1 Lepilemur ruficaudatus
TGTTAGTAGAGACGGGGTCTCGCTCTTGCTCAGGCTGGTTTTGAATTCCTGACCTTGAGCAATCCGCCCGCCTCAGCCTCCCAGAGTGCTAGGATTACAGGCGTGAGCCACCGCGCCCGGCCAAGGAGCATGTCTTAATCATCTTTGAGCAACAGCTAGCACTGTTGGTTCCTGAGAATGTTTAATAACATTTTGTGGAATGAAAATAATGATGCATAAAAACTAGGCAATTTTTGATTTGGAAAGTAAGATTGGACTAAAATATTTATTCTTTCATCAGACATTTTTAGCAACTATTATGCTGTTTTATCTGAGACATTTTGCTCTGTGTTAGGATTAGATAAACAAATGGAAGATACAATTAGAACAATCACAGGCTGGTGAGGAAGATCCACAGTGAGCCAATTATTGTACTGCGAGTGTTGTGATTTTTATTGTTATGGTTTCTTTTTAATTTGCTATAGATGTCCTCTTGAAAGTGACCATAAGCCAAGATAGCCACTTTCTAGGAGAGCTCTGACCAGGAGAAAGTTAGATTCAGGTCTGTTGGTCAGGTGAGAAACAATGAAGAGGTGAACCCCAAATGCATAAAATGGAAGAAATGTATTACTTACGGGTCCCAGAGACATTAGGGGTGCCAGCAGGAGAACGAGTCTGGAGGCATCAGAGAGCTCAACTAGTAGGGGGGCATGAAAGAGAGAACCTACAGGACCATGCCTTTATTAAGGCCCATGAGCATCATATCTTGGCTAAAGAAAACCTGTAAAGGGGCAACTTACTAACTTGATACTGGTGTTGACCACTAGGTTTTATGATGGTCAGCAGCTGTGGAGTGTGGTTGGTTTGCAGTCAGTGAGACGAGGACCAAGTGGGCTACATCACAAATAATCACACAGGGAGAGCAAGTTTTAATTAGGGGATGAGGGACAACTGGGCTTCAAATAACTTATGTCAGGCCTAAAAGAGACACTTAGGCAGCATCTGAAACAAATTTATGACAAAGAAGGACATGGAAATTCTGAGGCATGGGCTCGCTTAACCTTTTAGAGTTGGAGTTGGTAGGGGTAAGCTAGGGGCCAGGACTGAGAGGCGGAAGTTAGGGATGGCTTTTCAGAAGACATGATAATTAGTCGTTACCCAGGCACCAATGTATGAAATGTTAAAACCTTAATGGGTGTCAAATTAGTATAACTACCAAAAATCTTCAAAATGCAAAGCCTCCCACCCAAGGTCCTTATTCAAAGACTTTGCCAGAAAGGTGCCCAAAGATTTGTTAGGACTTTCTTTCTAGTATTGAGAAGGCAAAAATATTTGAAACAAACATTTCTAAAACTAGTGTTTAATTAGAAAAAAATATAGTATTCATATAGTGAAAATTATGCATCCATTCAAAATAATACAGTAGAATATTTTTCAGTAATAATGAGGGATACCTTTAGATAGGTTGTAGAATGTAAAAAGTAGGTAAGCTAACAGTGGGTTCAATATGGTTCAATTTTTGTAAAAAACAAAATATGTGTGATAAACAAGAAACATATTTTGTAAATATATTTTTAGGAAAAAATAAAGCATAGAGAAAGCACATAAGATATTTGGAAAACTACAAATATACTGTGCTCTAGATGCTCCTGCTGTTGCTGGGGCCTCCACCTTTAGTCCTCCTCTCCAGAGGCCATCGACCTACCACCTTTCAAAGCTCTTATTTTCCCCAAGGTGAAAGGCCCTCCTTCAATTCCTTTCTCAGTTGTGGGGCTTTGACCCCTGTGGTGGGGTGGCTGCTTGCTCATGACGCCACCAGGTCCCCTACAAGCACATGGTGCAGCTGGAAGAGTGGCCCTGGAGCCCACCCCAGAGCAATGAAGCCCAGAAGAGTCCCTCCCTTGCCAGGGCTACAGCTACCCAACTGTACCTGTGTCTTTGCCAGCCTTCCATGGCTGCAGAGCCACCATGTATTGCACTTGGACCTCAAACCCTTCATGTGTCGTGCCTGAGGCAAGGACTTCAAGTGCTCCAGCCAAGCTACACATCTGTCCACAGTGCTCATGGCTGCCAGGCAGCCGTGAAGCTGACAGAGTAAGTGTGCCTCCACTAAATTCAAGACCCTGCCTACACTGCTCGTCTCTGGAACACACATGTGTCCCACATGGTGCCTAGTTCTACTGAGGTTACTGTCTTATTGTGGCTTTCAGTTTCCCCATCTATCCAAAGGGAGAAGGATCCTTTCTTTCTTCCCTCCTTTCTAGCTGCGTCACAGAGACCAGGGGATTGGCTTCCCTGGGCCTGTAGAATGGGTAGATCGGAAGAGAGGCAGAGAACACAGGCCTGGGAGCCAGTCAGAATGAGGGTCCTATCCACCTGTGCTGTGTGAGCTTTTCCAAATGCATAACCTCTCTGTGCCATGGTTTCCTACTATCTCAAGTAGTGAACAGTTGTCCAGAAGAAAGATGACAAAAGAGCATGACATGTTTCATTTCTGTTTCCCACCTATTTAGTCTACTACTCCTACCTTTTGCTCAACAAACATTGTACACTCCAAAATAAACAAAAGCAAACAAAAAACACATATACAATCTTTATGGAATACAGGGGAGATGAAGCTAAAGCTAAGGTTTGGGTGGGACCTGCTTATGAGGGTCTTCTATGTCATGCTTGAAGATATTGGGGAGCCACCAACTTAGCACAATAACACAATCAGAACATTATTTCAGAATGATCACCTTCCTCCAGGTCTTGAGATAAGAATACAAGGTGTGACTGGGATAAAGTTACCAGATAAATGTAAGACATCCAGTTAAATTGGAATTTCAGGTAAATAATGAATATTATTTAATATAAGTATATCCTGTTATCTGAAATTCCAATTTAATTGGGCACTTGTGTTCTTATTTGTTAAATCTGGCAACTCTTAGTTTGGGGACAAATGCATAGGACTTTAGGGCTAGAATTTGAGGAAAATATGCAAAGGAGAAGGCCTGGTCCTCTTTTGGGAGGGAGGGGATGGTCGCATGATGGTTGTGGTGGGAGGGGACTTAGCATGAGAGGAGAAAATGTGGAAATCCTGTTGGTCCATGGCCAGAGCCTGATGATGTAATAGTTGTCAATATGTTAGGATACCACTCTGTGCAGGGAACGATGATCTAGCAAGGCTAAACAGTTGGTGAATAGCTTCAAGAGGGGGATGAACTTTTCTTCTGACATCTGATTGGCTATTGATATCTACTTCTTTATGTAGTGATTGTGTTGGAAAACTAAAGGTCTGGTTCTTTTCATCGTCCTCCTTTGATTTTTGTAAGCTAATGACCTTCTGAAAAAATGGAGAAAATTGCTGTTGAAATAAGCATGAAGAAGAAAAGAGTGATCATCCATTTTTAGATGTGTTTACAGGCTGTATGACTCAGTGCTGCTTCTGTTAAGAGCACTGAGTATGTGGTCTTTTTTGGTACTGAGATGCAAACACAGGAAACTTGTGGTCTATGCTGCTATCAGTGAATGATAAAACTCTATTGAAGTAGAGAGGGTCTGACTGTACGTTCAAAGTGCTTTGCATATGGAGTCCTCTCCTCTCTCAGCTTGACTTTGTCCAGGCTCTTTAGATCTTGTTAGGAATATTTCACTTATTCAATATTGTATGTTTTCAAATAATCTACCACAGACTTCTTTGGAACTGAGCACTGGCTGTGAAAATAATAAATGTGTTTGATTTACAGAAACTGAGGTCAAAAAACCAGAAGTTTCTTTGGTGGACCATCCCCAATTGTTCAATCAACAGCATTTGTGGTGACAAAGGAAATTTTCCCCTTATAAGCTTTATTTCTAGAGATAAGTGCTCTGGGCTTAACTGGAACAGTTCCAAAGAGAAAGAATATTCAGTACTATCCTAAAAGGGAAAAGAAGAATCGAGTATTTTGTCATTCAGGGAAACTAACTAAACATTTCAGTATTTACTAAAGTATTTTGGCAAGGCAGACTTTGTCTCAGTTTGTGTCATAGTCATATCATGAGTCAGAGAATGATTTCATTGATCTGCCCCACTCTTCAGTCTTTTAATGCCTCCATTGATTAGGTAACTGAGATTGTTGTGTGGGAGGAATATCATGACAGTAAAAATGAATGTTCTTTTAAAGTGTAATTAAAAAACACTGCTTGAAGAGATTTTGTGTGTCAAGGAAATTCAAAAACTTTATTCACTAATATGAAGCATTCTCAGCTTTGATTCACTCCTCCTATGCTCATCTGGGTGAATGGAAGGTAGCTCTCCTGGTCAAGTGCTTCTAAGATTAATGGGGGCACCAATTTTTTGATAGATTACTGGGTACCTTATGGGAAGGAATCTGGAGATATCTGAGATTCCATGCAAGGCCCTGGACACCTAGAAAGTGGTTCCTGGGGAAAGACTTGCCATGCACGTTACCATGGAAATAGCCTGGGGCTTTACACCAGGGCAGAACTGGGTTCACATCATACCTACTCTGCGGAGTTCATTACTTATCCTCTTTGATTCTGCATTTTCTCATTTGTAAAATGGGGATAAACCCATTTAGAATTATTTACTCAATATAATTATTGTAAAGCATAAAAGGAGGTAATGTCTCTAAAAGGTTTAGTAAGGTATCCGATACATAGAAATTGCTTAACAATTATCTGTTGCTTTTCTCTGAAGGAGAGATAAGGAGACATGGTGTGGGGAATGAGGGTTTCTTCATCAACATGTCTGCTTGAAGGTAGAGTTATTGCCATTGGGTTTTCTGTAACCCAGGGGAGAAATCTGTTGTAATGCTGCCCAGGAAGAGGCGGGATGTACCAAAATACAGCGACAGGAGGAAATGTGATTGGCTGGTGGTTAGGAGTATACACTTTAGACAGACTGATCTGTGTTCTAATACTGGCTCTGCCACTTTCTAACTGTGTGCCTTTGAGTAAGTTGTTTAACCTCTCTGGCCCTGTTTCCCTGAATGTAAAGTAGACATAATGATACTTACAAGGTGACCAATGGACCCCTGGTTTGCTTGGCCAACCTGCTTCCTTCATTCTCTAAGACCTGATTCTCTTTTCTTAAGGAAGGGCTCTTGCAGCCATGCTTATTCCACATGTTTCCTTGTTCCCTTGCTTGCCACAGATACAGGGGCTGGGGGTGGGAGGAGGGTTATCTGACTTAGGAGGACCCAACCCATTGGCTGGGCTGTCACAATCAGCTTCTCTCTCCTGCAGGAGGACTAAATGACACGATGAATATAAAGTACCCAGACTGTAATGACAGTTCAGGAGCTTTTGAACCCAAAGTAAAGACCATTTCCAGGCATCTACTCTTTGACTTACAAAATTTCTGCCCACAGTAACTGTCATTTGGATAGTTATTATTACAAGCCTAGTAGGCGGTGCAGGGGAGAATTTTCCCCAAGTTTTGGAGTGACAGCTCAAACCAAGAGAAGGATGACATTCCTATCTTTAAATCCCTTTCATGCCAGGGACATTTCTGAATGGAGCATGTATCAAATAGCTTTTTTTCTGGAAAAGCCTAACAATTCTCATGCTAGAAAATTTAATGTCATGATCCAAGTCTAGATAGATTCAGACGTAAGATTGCTTATTTTTAACAAGTTCAACTGGGAAACAGCGAAGGTGAAATACCATTTTTAACCATGTCTTTTTCTCGTGTGCACCCTCTGAGACTACAGCTTTAGCCTCAGGAATGACTGTTTACTTATCCTGTCCTTAACAAGTTCAGCTCATTAAATGAAGCAAAACTTACTCGGTAAGGATTACATCTTCTTTTTCTCATTAAACTAAAACAGGCATCATGGTAGGGAAAAGGTAGGGGGTTTCAGCTCCCGTGATCTCACAGGTCTCCAAGAAAGGAAAGCCTCTCCTTAACACACAGTAAACACACAAGGCAATCCTTTCCTATTTTGGTATTAATCTCAACTGTCAACCAATAATACATAGAAGACAGGATTTTTACCCCTCTATGCACTTTTTTTTAAATCTTTCACGGTGTTTATGGTGTTTATTTTCTTTTCTTTTCAACTACTTATGTTATGGAAATATTGTTTTCTTTTCTCTCTTTGCTAGACAGACCCAAAGGTCATTTTGATTTTTTTTTTTTATAGTTTTCAAACTAATTGAATTTTGTTTGCTGAATGTACAGATGTGTCCCCCCTCCCCCATAGCAAAAAATTCTCTTTCCCTCTCTCTCTCTTTCCTAAAACAGAAAGTTTCCTAGTTTGGAATCAACCAACAGTGTGATGAATGCACCTCAGAGATCCTGTGAAGTTTTCACATATGCTGAAAGATTCTGCAGTGTCTTTGGGATATAATAAGGACTTAGGGCAAAATATCATTCCTCCAGTGCTGTGCACTAAACTGGAGTGTCACTTAGCCACAGCACAGCAAGCCCTACAAACACTGTCCCTTAATTTGCTTATATGTGTGTGGGAATATATATGCGTGTGTCTGTGTGTGTGTGTGTATGTATTCCGCAACCAGCAAAGTATAATCCAGGTTTCTTTTCAAAAGGAGCAACCAGTTCAAACGCACAGCTGGGTATGGCAGAAAACACATAATTAGACAAATTGGATTTAAGAGTTACATAAGGTCTCAACTGAGCCAGTGAATAAGAAGCTGAATGAAAGGTTGTGATTGCTGCTCTGGTGCCTGGAAAGAACAGAATATGTGGATATGTGTGTTTTGGGCAAATAAAAGGCAATTACTGGGAGTTATGGAGTGTAGTTGGCATTCTGTGAGAGTTAGACTATAGAATGTTTCACAGTGGGCTGTGCTGGGGAATAAAATGTTGTCTACGGCTAAAAGGAAGAGTCTGTTGGAGGAGATGTGCCTAAAAGGAAAAGGTTTGGTAAATACTATTTTGGAGTTATATTTAGGAAAAAATAAAGGGCAGTAGACAAATTATATAATATGTAATTTCTCAATAGGCTATAAAAAGACTTAGAGACTTTTAAGTACAGAAGGATACATTATATATTATTTCTCGTTCTAGCCAAGGCAGGTCTATTCTGGACCTTTCCAGCCAAGGAAAGTGGACCTTTCCAACCAAGGCAGGTATATTCTGGAGAAGATAACAAGCAAAGTCTACAGTTTCAGAGATTTTCACTAAGAATACTCAAAGCAATGACTAAATATTGAAGATAAGTCCCTTCATAGAATTAAGAAGCTAAAACCAAATTACCAGTTTTTCCTATTTGCAAATAATCTTATTTGCAAATTTGTCTCAAGGCAACTGAATGAAAAGTAGATATCCTTCTCTCTCGACAATATCCCTGAAATAAATGGGACAGAAAAGCAATTGTCTGAAAGAGTCCTATTTTCTTAAAGAAAACATCCTGGATTAATTGACAAAAATACCTATTAGTCCCCACGACACTAATGCTTATAGCATTTGGGGCTTGTCTCTCAGTGAGCAATTTAAATATGTATCTATAAAATCCTTGCCAATAATACTAATAACTTCTTGTCTATTGATGCTGCCTAACCATTAAAATCTCTATTAGGAATCTCATGTTTGGTTTGATATACTTTACAAAAAATGTTTTGAACATCTCTAATTTGCAAAGCACATGCTACAGACAGTGGCAAATACAAACATGAACAATGAGTCCCTTCCCTCCAATTTATAATCTAGTGAGAGACAAAAACATAATAGCGGAGTAAACATGGTGTGTTGTCGGCAACTTTGCCAGGTACTTGGTGGTTGTGCATCAGGATTTTTCTTTTATTTTGATGGTTAAGAAAATTATTTTGAAGAAGTATATTTTGCTGGTGTTACTATTGGAAGGGCATTTTGCTTGTGTTATTTAAACGGAAGTTCTTTCATGGCACAGGTATGTCTGCGCAACCATCACACTGTTTACCATTATGATAAAGTATTAAATAATACTTTTAAACTGATGGTCAAATAATTCTACATCATTATGGGCACTGTGGTTGGCAAAATGTACTGATCATAAATCAAATCGAGACCTTTAATGGAAATTAAAAAAAACCCATGTAATCTAATGAGGACCAAGTAGATTCTCATGTCTGACAAACCTGTAAATTCTTCTCAACAGATGTCTATCAAGTTATCAAATTGCAGATGTCATGTTTGGAGAAGAGTTCCCCTCTCCCCCATTTATTTATATACAGGGAAGCTTTCTGAAGTATGCTTGCTAGGGGTGCAGCAACTGAGAGAATCCAAGGGGAACAGAGCATGGCAGAACAACAAATGTGATTACGGTGTAGTTAGCTTCTGCTGTTTAGTCTAAAGCTCTATTCCAGAGAGAGAAGGTTGCCTCAACACATTCTAAAAACTTTCAAAAATGCCAAAGAGAACAGGTGAATTCAGTATAACTTTTTTAAAGTTAAACAAAACTCTTCATCTTTGAGCTGATATTTCAATACACCCCTGACACAGAGAAGGGTATTTGCTGTTGTTCATTGAGTGTTCATTGAATTAAGTAGAAAAATTATATAATATGTAATTTTTCAGTAGGCTATAAAAGGACTTAGAGAACACTTCCCCAGGCCAACCACCATCAGTGCTTCCCTCCCTCCAGTGGCAGAGAACAGAGAACTGCATTATGTAAAATACATCCATCTGGTTTGATCTTTAATAATTTTGTGATATTTCATCTGAATTTGGGATTCATTAAGACATAAACACAAATAAGTAGAATAAAAGAAACAATCATTTGGAGTAACACCCATTTATGGTTAAAAATCATAGGTCATTCTGTGGTGTGCTTCCTACTTTAGTCTCTACCAAGATGAGTAATGTTAGACATAGGTGAATACTTTCTATTGTGTTAAGACCAAAGAGCTGTTAGTTTTGATCTGATAAAACTTTCCTCTAAACTTGAGTATTTATAGACAGAATTTCTGGTTTGTAAAACCAAATTCAATGTTGATCTTGTCTGAGGGACTAGGAATAAGAACAAAAACACATGCAAGTAAGAAAGTAGAGACTTACTGTATCACGTTGCCTGTTATCTTTCCCTGATATTATCAAGAAGTAGTTCCATGTCAATAGTAACAACAAAACCAGCGGTATCATGTAGAGCTCAAAGTTCCAGACAACAAAGAGAAAGAGCTGGAGGAGAGAGAGGAGAGAAGAAGAGATGAGTCAACACTGAATTTCATTAAATGGACTCTTATTTACACGCCACTTCAAAAACCACAAAGTGAAATGCTTTAGAACGGCAAGATTTATCTTGAAAACAAAGCCTTGGGAATTTGTTAGGCATTTTTCTAAAAGCACAACTGACCCCTGGAAAGTCACTGTTAAGATTTTTAATCTGTTTAATTTCTGTGAAGGAAAAACTGGCATCATCACATTGTCAAAGAAACAATTTTAATTTTTCTCCTCCAGTGAAATTATTGTTAGGTTGGACAAAATAAAAAAAGGCAGCAAAATGAGCTTCATTACATTGTCAGAAATAGCTCAGTCTATCTGCCTGAATGATAAAGAATGAATCACTATTTAATATCAGGGACTTTGAAAAAAAAAACTCACTTGGATAATACAATGTAACAAGTATAATAGGCAGATGAAAATACCAAATCTACTCCAAGAACCCTAAAGATTTCATATTATGAAAAAAGCGTTGCTACCAACAAGTGTAAAAAAAAAGGTTGGCTTAACATACAGCATTACCATAGAAATCAAATAGCTATTGAAAGAAAATTTTGTAAAATTTAAAAATGCCTATTTCTATTTTTTCCTAATGCTATCTACTTCTCTATGTATATCCATTTTTTTCATTGTAAGACAAATGTTAGATCAAGAACTCAGGGTAACAGATGGAGCCAGTCTAAGTGCATTTACATTGTAAAACAACACAAAACGTTGGATGTAAGGTGTGACTCACTCCCGCCCCCCTACCAGACTCTTGTAATGCTGGACAGATCATCTAAATTCTCTGGGTCTATGGCTCCTGCTGTCAAATTAAGGTAAATGTTCAGTCAGGTGGTATTTAAGAGCTGGATTCCACTCCTGATGCCAATGCTAACTAGCCACATAACCTTTCAGCAACTTACATATTCTCTCTTTAATTTCTTCCTCTAAAATGGAGATAATAGGAATATTTACCTATAGTTGTGAGAACTGAAAAATTAAAATGTGTTCAGGATTCAACACACTTCTTGGTACCCAATAGTTGTGCAAAAACAAGAACCATTATTGTGTAAATGT
>CAUYRT010034129.1:0-61411 GCA_963574885.1 Lepilemur ruficaudatus
TCCAATCAACTTAGCGGGCCAGCGGCAAAAGAATGCAGAGGACTCTCTAGCTCACAGGCCAAGCAGCATAGGTACCATGAAGTCTGGAAACTGATCTACAACAACCCGCATGCATAATAATGCAACTCCCAAAACTGTCCAGTCAAAGTGGATCCACAGTGACATCTGAGCCACTAGGGAGGTCCCAATCTGGGCACTATAATACAAGATGCAGACCATAACCAAGCCCTTTTTGTGGCCTTCCTTTTGCTTTTCCTGCTGTGACAATAGGTCTGGTCTTCATCTGTGGTGTGTGTATCATGCTCTGTAAACCTATATCTTGCCCTTGCTCTAGAATTCCATCTTTCTCTCCTCCATAAACCTCATTTTCATGGTTGTCTTACTTTGGCGTGCCTGATTATTCTTTGGCCATGAGCTTGCTAAGAACCAACATCTCAGACTAAAACCTGACATAGCTACCCAGTGCTTGGTGCCTGGCAGGTGTTCCACAGATGCTTGTTGACTGAATGCGTGTTGGGGAAGATGAATGACAGACAGCACAGATAATTGTGGCTGCAGCCAGAGACAGAGAACCCTAAAACAAAAGACATCCTGCTTTTAAAGCATTTTTAAAAATGCTGAAACTTCCCTATAGGATATCCTATTAAAGGGCTGATGTTTTATTGTACCATAAATAATATTTCCCTACAAAGTGTTATTGTAATTTCCAGTCTATAGAAGAGAAAACTCATATAAGGTCTCATGAGAAACTGGGGTGTCCAGCTGAATGAGAGCCTGGCTCTTCCAACACCTGCAGGGAGCTCTTTTGGAGACATCATCCCTCAGGTCGTGTGGTTCCCAGAGCAAACCCTCATGGAAGCCGCTAGCTGAACAGAGAATTTATATGCAGGTTACACTGGGCGGAGCCCATCCCACTCCTCCATAGTAAGTACTATACAGAACTCATCAGCGATCACACAAGCTCGGCTCCAATAGCTCATGCTATTACCAAGATATCAGGGGGACTTGGTCCAGGCAAAGTGTAGTCCTTCTGTAAGGGAGACACGGTGTGAAGCCTGAGCTCACCTTCAGGAGGGGTGCTTTGTGAAATCTTTGAATTTAGCAAAGGTCCCCACGTGTTTAGGAGCTGGCTTTCACAAGGGAAACAGCACTGGTCAGTAAATATCCACAGAGTCCCCTTGACCTCCACATCCCTCCCTGACCTAAAGTCTCCCAGAAAAGGACCCTGCTGGCCACAGCTTCACAGAGCCCTGGGGTGGGGAGCATGTGGGTGGCCCCACTGACCTTGCCCATTGGGCATGATGGCCAATCTGTCACCATCTCCACACCCGACCTGACCCCACAGAGTACAAGCAGGCTGCTAAGACGGCTCAATTCTTTGCAGCAAATGTGTTGCTCTAGAATCACTATTTTTGGTATGTATTCATGGTCTGATTCTATTTCAAAAACAACGATGACAGGAATCTCAAGAATATGGGCTTTTATCGTTACCCTCCCATTTTCCTCTGTTAGAAGTAATAACAAAATTATCTTCAAGGGCATAATACTCATCACACGGAAAGTGGTCTTGAGTACTAGATGTGAGAGGGGCACCCACATAGCATCCCACCCAGGGTCAGCTTTCCAGAAATCCTAGCTCCCTCCCCTGTTCCTACAACATTTTTCTTCATTTCAAAGGGTTTGATGTCTCCTGACTTGCTCAAGCAATCTCATGGGAAAGTAAGGTCAGAAGCTATTACTCCCATTTTACAGATAAGAAAACTGAGGCTGGAGAGGCTGCAGAGGTGAAAGTCCTGCAGCAAAATTATTCATGAAATTGTTTAACCCTTCCTTATTGAGAGAGAGAGAGAGAGAGAGAGAGAGAGAGAGAGAGAGAGAGAAATCCATGCTGTTTCTAAAGGTTGTTGATCCTCTGAATCCTGCAGAAAAACTGCCCTGGCTAACCTACAGTCATAGGACACTGCCGAGCATAGCCAAATGTGCTATGTCCTTCATGTTGTGGGGGCCAAGGGAACCGGCCCTGTTGCCCCAGAAGGTTCACTGAGAGAGCAACTCACAATTAAGGCAGATTAATAAGAGAAACAGGTTTTATTTACCGTGCTCATGGGGAGAATCGCAGAGTGATTACTCCATATCTCAGTGGGGTCCAGTAGTTTATGTACCCTCATTTTAGAGGGGAGGGGATGAGGAGTATGAGTAATTCTGTTTAGGGGCAATACACGGTCCCTAGGGAGGATGAATAGATACTTGGGAGAATGAACGGATGGGGAGAAACACACTGACTTATAAATGATTCTCTTTGTAAATTAAATCAACCTGAGAGACAGGTGTTATATTTAAAATGATTTGGGCCAGATCTGGTTGCATTGTTAATCTTCTTTCCTGTAGTGTGTTGAGATAACAGGGAGGGGAAGGGAAGTCTTTTGTTTTTGTTGATGGGTCTGGCTTTTTATGAAGAAAGAGGGGAAGCCCCTTCCAAGGCCTGTTGATCTCTAAGGGCCTTTAATGCAACAAACTCTTTATACCAAGGAGTCACATTTTGGGGTGAAATTTCCTGAGCTCCTTCAATACATAGTAAGTCAATTTCATCCTCACGGCACCACTGCCATCGTCCCCATCTCACAGCTGAGGAAAGGGAGGCATGAAGAAGTTAAGTACTTTGTTCACAATGACCCTTCTTACAAGCAGAGCTGGGACTAAACCCAGGCAGTGTGGTGACCAGCCCTGTGCTCTTAACCTCTGTACTGTCTTCGTGGTCAGACATGTGACAGTTGTGCTTTGCTAAGACAGACCCTTATTTTCTGACTACAACTTACAGAGATCTTCTTTCCTCTCCTACCCGGAGAATTAGATCTATGGAGATTGGACATGGGGAGACACTGTCTCAAACCGCAGTGAGGCTCCCTCAGCCGGGCTGACTAGAGGGAGGGTGTACCACCAGCAGAGCCACCTGCTGCCACGGGGACATTCTGGACTAAGCAGAGAGCCAGGAAAGCATAACTCACTCAGCCAATCCCAGTGCTTAGCAGTTGTCCTAGGACCTGCCCTGAACAGAAGGTGAAGCTATGGATTTCAGGAAGAAACAACAGGCGTGGGACCCTCGCACAGCCTTGGGCAGGAAGAGAAGACTCAAGGAAGCCACTCAAGAAAGGCGAGAGACTCCAGTGAGTGGGAGCTTGGGGTGAGACTGGGATTTGGGAGTATAAAGACTTTTCTTGCACCCCATGCCAGGTACTGCTCTAAGCACTGGGGACAAGTTCTGATCTCGCAGAGTTTACTAGAAGAGGGTAGCAGGGAAAAGAGACCAGCCAGTGTGGACGACTAAACTCCCAGAACTCCTCAGCTTCTGTACCTAGTCCTTCCCCAGTGTCAAACTCAGCAAGGCTGCTAACAGTAGCGGCTCTCCTACCAGAACTTTTACCGGAACAGTCGACAGAGATAACCCCCACTATCACATTAAGTGTTAATGAACTGTGGACAAATCCAAAACCAATTTTGAAAAATCACGACTACTGCTGTCTGGTTTACAGAAAATCAATTTCCTCATCTCTGTTGTCTCAAATGTCATTTTCTGAAATTTTGTGGAGACATTTGTTTTACTCTTGGAATCACTTTGGATTAGAAAATTAAGTCTTCTTTCTTTTCCTTTTTTTTTTTTAAGAACATCCTTTATCAGTCTCAAAACACACATCTTATCAAGAGGAAAATACACAGTTAGAGCAAAACTCTACGCTGGTCTGATCTGTTTTTAAAGAATTTGCCATGCTCTGCACACAGAGATTTGAGGGGTGAATGTCAAAATGTAATAGTGGACTCAGAGAAGTTTGTTTCTTTTTTTTTTTTTTTTTTAAAAATAACGGTCTTTAAGGATATGGGTTTTTTTGAGAACTGTCCTTTCTGTCTAAAAGAATTGCCCTTCTTTCTAAGAGCATATAAGCAAAAGATGTAAGAAATCAAATTTTGTAAATGATTCTCATTATTCCCAATGAAAAGAGGAGGGATGAAAAGTTTTTGACACGGAATTAAAAAAAAATTTGAAAATTGAAATTGTCAGAAGGGGACAAGGAATTGACAAAGGATTCATTTACTGTTTGGAGGGAGGGTTGCAGAGGTAGAAGGATGAAGTGTTGTCCCACGCAATAGGGACAAGCTCACTGCCGGGAAGGTGGAGAGGCCAGAGCGCTGTGGCTTCCCTTGCTACCTGCACCACAACTCGGCTCCTAGGGCTCCTGGTGCCCAAGAAGAGCGCAGACCCCGAGCCACCCCACCTCTGCGGTTGGTCCTGAACCCCGGCCCTGCCACTGCCTAATTGTGAGATTGTAGATAAACCACTTAACTTCTTGCTCTGCAGCTCGCTCATCTATAAAATTGAGCACTTAGAACAGTGCCCCATCTGCAGTGCCTGCTATTAATAAGTGTTTGATAAATTATGGAAATTAACGGTGTCAGAGTTGTTTTGCAGGAGATTTCTGCATTCCAGAGGGGTGAGGTCAATTTCTGCTTAGGTTAATTTCTACTCACGGATTCTATCATTTGAATGTCTTATAATTCTAGCAAGCTATAATTACTGTTTTGCAAAAGCCCTTAGAATCACAGGCTGTGGTTTTAATATTCTGTGACCAAGCTTCTGTGATTCACAAGTCTTGTGGCTTCAGTTCTTCAGATTCTAAAAGTCTAAGTCTTTAGGGGTTCAGGTCACATATTGGTTATTCCCATCGGGCAACGCAGCAAGGTCAGCCAAGCTTGGCTTGCACTGTTTCCTAAATGCCCACTGAACGCTTTTGGCCTCTCGGGTCAGAGGTGGAGACCAAAGCCCAGAGAGGGACAGTGCCTCACTTGAGGTAATTTCATGGGACAGTGACTAGAGGCTGAGAACTGTCACCCTGCCCATCTCAAAGCTCAGCCACACGCTGCCACTTACAGAGCTGGAGCAGCCAGCAAGGGCTAGGCGGGCCCAGGTGTGGGCATTGGTGCCTGCCCATTGGGTTTGACTCCTCATGCACTGCGGGCTCCCTTTGTAATTTTGGACCTGATATTTAAGTGACTCTGTGAGCCTCACATTCCTTAGCTATACAACAAGGACAATAAAAGCTATACTATCAGTTGTGATGAGGATTGAATAGATCTATGCAAAGTATGCAGCCCAAAGCCCAGCTCTTGGTAACACTCACCCAATGGCCATCACTGTTACCATTTTGCACAACCCAAAGAGCCCAGCCACGAGCCTAGACCTTTAATACCAGCTGCCATTGGAAGACTTGTTTAAAACTACATTTGCTTGGACAGGGATGGGGCAGGAAGGGGGAGCCTTGTTCCCCCTAAAGAGGATTTTGCCTCCACACTTCTGGCCTCTACTCCTAACTCCCATGGTGGAGTGTCCTATGGTGATTGGGTGACAGCCACTGGGTCCATGCTGGCTGGCAGGTGGAGCTAACCTAGTACAGCCCTATGTACTGGGGGAAGGGCCTTGTTCTGCCTCTCTGCCTGGATCAGGGTGGGCAGCAGCCCTGTGTCTACAGACACAAATGATCCTCTCGGGGGAGGTGGCAGGACCAGAGTGGTCCCACTGGCTCATGTTGCCAGGCCCTCCCATGAACCCTAATGGGTAGAAGGTGTATGTCTGACTCTGCCTCCCTCTTTCAAAGATTCCGAGTTTGAGTCAGTTCTAGCCTTTTGCACCCAGTCAGACAGACCACACCCAGCCAGCTGTCAGATCTGGGTATGGTACGACAGAAATTATAAAGGTATTAACTATGAGGATGTGAGACTAGGAGAAACGGCAATAGTGGGCCAGAGGGTTCCAGCCAGGTTTGGAGGATGGAATAGCCAGTGGAGGAAGTGGCACTCGGAGCCTCTGTGGGGCCTGGAGGAGCAGTGATGACATTTGCCCCAGAGACCCCTGACAGCTCAGCATGGAGGGACCAGCAAAGGCAGGGAGAGGCCCGAGCTGAAAATGGAGATTGAGTGAAAGACTTTAAGACCCTACGTCATCTGTGCACCCCTGATGAGAACCAGGAGACAGGGCTCCTTCTCACAGTCAATGGAAGCACAGTCACCCAAGGCATGGAACAGCAGCAAAACAATAAATAAACCTTAGAGCCCTCAGTCACCTGCAGCGGATCTGCTCCCAGAATAGGCGCCTTCTTTCCTGCTTAGAGAAACCAGAGAAGAGTCATCCACACAATGACGAGTGGGGGCCTCCTCTCATCACCCTGCAGGAAGCCCTGTCTCACACCCAGGGCTTTTGCTCAGCTGCTTTTAAAGGTGAGTGGTGGTACCAGACATTTGAAAAAGTCTCCAACATGAAGGAGAAAGACAAAAGGAAACCGACAGAAAGATAACGCAATCTGGATCAGAGAGAAAATGTAGCAGCAGAACAAAATGTAGAGAGCAAAAGACCCTACCAGTAATACTCTTTAAGATATAGCTATAGATATTATATTTAGACAACATGAATAGGATTCCATGAAAAAAGAACACAGAGAAAAATAAGCCATTAGAAATTAAAAATATGATAACAAGAATAAAAAATGCAGTAGACGAGTTGGGAGATAAATTTGAGACAATCTCCCATAAAGAAGAACAAAATGACAAAGAGATAGAGAAAAGTAGAGGGAAGATTAAAATCACAAGTAGAAAACAGTTCATTATCTGAATGCAAGGAGTTTCAGGGAGGAAGAGAGAATAGAAAAATGGGAAGGGGAAGAAAATTATCAAAGAAGTAACATCATGAATTTTCTAGAATGAAAGGAAATGAATGTGTAGATTGACTAGAGACCACCGAGAATTCTGCACAAAGAAAGAAACAGACCCACACCTAAGATGTAATTTTGTAAAGTTTCAAAACAAGAGATAAAAAGATTCTGAAAATTCCCAGAAAGAAACAACTGTTCACATACAAGTGATCAGAAATAAGAAAGGCATCAGATTTCTCGTCAGCAATGCCAGGCGCTAGTGGATAGTGGAGAAATGCCTTCAAAATTCTAAGTAAAGTTATAGTCATGCAAGAGTTTTATATCTAGTCAAACTGTCTATTGGGATTAAGTGTAGAACAGAGACATTTTCAGACATTGATTTACAGAAACTGAGCCTCAAGCAATAGAGGTAACTTGTCCAAGTCACACAGCTAGAAAGCAGAAGAGATCAATGATTGAAACCTACACCTTCCCAGCTTCCAAGTCAGCACACTTTCCACCATGCTATGCCCTTCCCCCTGGGGGACTGGGAGTCACCCAGCCAAGGTGAGGTGCTGGGAAGATGGACAGACGTGACTGGAACAACAGATGCTGAAGGGGCAGGGAGCAGGTAGGTGTGGCCTGAGCTGACCTGTCTACCTCACCTCTTGTCATCACCCCCTGGCACTCTTACTGAACCACTCGAAGTTTATGAACATGTTGAGCTCTTTCCCAATCTTTTTTGTTTGTTGTTCCCTCTGCCTGGAATGGTGTTTTTCTTCCACTTGGATAACTAACTGTCCCCTAGACCTTAAGGTAGACTCCACCTTTGCCAGAAGGATTTCCTTGCCCCGCCGGCTGCATCAGGGACACTCCCATGGGCATCCTATTGGCCTATGGGCCACATTTATCCCAGGGGCCACTCTTTCTGTTCCCTGGAACATCTGCCTGCTAGCTGCTTGCAGGCAGGGACTTTGCCTGACTCTGTGGGGTTGGCTGCATTATGGATGCTCCATAAACAATGGCTGAATGAATTGATCCGAATTTTATGGCTATAGGCACATAGATTATGGATGCAAGGCACCTGCTGTGGTCCAGAGGGGAGGCGAGGAGAGTAGGCATGAGATAGAGAGTTGGAAGGAAAATGAGAGGGCCAGGAGGAGGCGGGAAGAAGCCAGGCTGGGCGCAGGTTACCTGCAGAAGGATTGTGGGGAAGAGCTGGGGTGTCTTTCCCCAGGGACCTGCCTTGGCCACTCTCATGTTACATACGGGTCTCAGCGCTACAGGCTCCCCAGCTGTGCCACCCTCCTTACTCCTTCCTGCTTTGGTCTGAGATTATTAAGTATGAAATGTCCTATTTCCTTGAGTACTAAGATTGACAGTTGATACCTCTGACATTTCACTTTGACACTTCTTGTTTTATTTTTATTGTGAAGGTACATCCTCAGTCTTGCAAATGCATATTTTGGCTTGTGATTATCTTTCAATTTTTTTTAGAGAAATTTTTGTGAAACCATGTATAAGTCAAAATTTTATGTTATTTTCAGATATGAGTTTTGTCGTGGAACCAATGCACTGCAGAAAGCTCAAAATATCAATGAAGTGTTTGAAAAAGATGTGGCTAATAAAAACATAGCAAGTTGAGGGTTTGAGAAGTTCTGTTCTGGTGATTCTAATCTTGGAAAATGAGCCATGTAGGCAACCTGAGACCAAGGTGGATAATGATGAACTGAAAGCTGTAGTGGAAGCTTATCGATCTCAACCTACGTGTGAATTAGCAGCAAGGTTTGCTGTTACTATTCCAATAATATTGGACCATTTGAAACAAATGGGCAAAGTAAAGAAGCTGGATAGTTGGGTTCCACATGAACTAACCAAGCGTCAGAATAGAAATTGTCTCAAAGCTTGCCTTTCTTTGCTGTCATGAGATAAAGGCGAACCATTTCTACACCATATTGCTACGTGTGATGAAAAATGGATTCTTTTTGACAATTGCAAGCCTTCAGCACAATGGTTGGATAAAGATGAAGTGCCAAAATGCAATCTAAAACTGAATATTCATCAAAAAATGCTAATGGTGTCTGTTTGGTGGTCCAGCACTGGTATTATTCACTACAGCTTCATGAAACCTGGTCAATGGATTACAGCGGATGTCTACTGCAACCAATTGGATGAAATGATGGGGATGCTTGTGATTAAGCAGCCGAGATTGGTCAATAGAGACAGGTCAATCTTCTTGCAAGACAGTGCTCGACCACATGTCTCATAAACAACACTGCTCAAACTACAGAGGCTAGACTTGGAAACTCTCTGTCATTCACCATCTTCACCAGACCTTACACCAACTGACTACAATTTCTTTCAGGCTTTGGACCACCTCTTGCAAGGAAGAATATTCAATTCTCAACAAGCTGTGGAAAATGCCTTTCATGATTTTATCACTACTCGCTCTTCAGACTTCTTTGCTGCTGTCATAAACAAGCTACTGTTAAGGTGGCAACACTGTGTCGATAGTTTAGGATCATACTTTGATTAATTGTACTGCTTCTTGTTTGAAATATAATAAATTACACTGTTGATTCAAAATTGGACATTTCATATTTAATGATATTTCACTGGATTCATCAATACTTGACTTTATATATTTATTTTTCTCTGATCTGTGTCCTCCACTAAAATGCAGGGCTGATGAGGGTGGGGAACCTTGAATGTCTGTTTTGTTCCCTGCTGGATAGAGCCTAGAACAGCGTCAGGCACACAGTAGGCACTCAATAAATGCTTGTCCAATGAATACATCAGAAATGAACAAACTGGTCCACGACATGGGCTTGGGCGCATGCCTGCTGCAGACACTAAAGGACGCCCTGACTCGGGAGTGTGGGTCCAGCCCTCCACTGCCACCTTTAGCTGTGTGACCTTGGCAAGGCACTTCTTCCCTCTGAACTCACCAGTGGGGTACACTAGATCCTCTCCAAAGATGCCATAAACCTTGACATCTATGAATTCCCTGTGGCAGTATTTTATTTCATCAATTCTAAGACTTTCATTTAACAATCCATGAGTCAGGGTCCAGGCAGTAAAATGGAAACCACTCTAGTTATTTTAACAGAGAGAATTTAACATAGGGAATCAATTAAGCGGATATCAGAGGACTGAGATGTTAAAAAGGAGGACCTCTGATGAGGGGGTTCTGCCCATGTGGTACTGATAGCTTGGGGGTTATAGGGGGCCCTGAAGACCCTTGGGAGTGGGAACTGCCCATTGGTACTGTTTCTGCTGAGGGGCACCATGCATCTGATTCTGGGAATAGACAGAAGTTGGAAGCAGGAATCAACTGCCAAAGTCATGGCTGGGACTGGCAGGAAATTCAAGCAAACATAAAAAACAAGTCCCTTCTCTCTTCTCCCCTAAGTGTTCCTCCTGGCAAAGGACAAATATGGGAGCAGGTCCCAGCCCCAACTTCACAGAGTACAGCACAGAATGGTAAGCCCGGAGGTGAGAGACAACAGCTTGATAACCAGCACAGAGACCTACAGCTTTAGTTGGCCCCTTCCTTCCTTCCTCCCTCCCTCCCTTCTTTCCTTCCTTCCTTCCTTCTTCTTTTGCCTATCTGTAAAATTTGAAGACTTCACTCATTCCCAGTTCACTGATCTATTCTGGGTTAGGCCCGGCAACTCCACAAAGCCCTTGCTCACTTTTCAACTTCCTACCAATCAGGTGGGAGAACTTGGTTGGCCCTCTGAAGGCCACTGTGTCCATCACTCTGAGGAAAGGCCCACAGGGCGTTTACCATGGTGCTGAAATGTTAACCACTGGGAAAGAAACCCAATTTCAAAGAGGAGGGCTGGATGTATGAAAAGTAGTGAACTCATGTTTTTTTTACTTCCTTTTTAAACGTTGTGCTGTCATGGAGAGTTCAGAGGTCAGGGAGATTAACTTCTCTTTTAAAATCAGTTCCTCAAAGAAATAACTCAGATGCAACCTCCAGCGGTGAGTCAGAATTTGGCAGTACAGCGTGGCCTGTGAAAGACCTAGCACCGGGCCTGACAGATCGCAGCACTCAATAAGGATTAGTTATTATACTGGTGGCTTAGGAGAAGTGTTCGGAATTGCTTGTGGGGAATTCTGCTAGGGTGCTCTCCCCTAGTATTTTTGATAGTATGGACATAGAATAGGTGTTTATTAAATTGTGGAATTTAATAAATTATAGAATTTGTGGTAAAGGACAAATTGGAAGAACATTTTTAGAAAATAATTTTTTATATATATGAATATCCTTAATAACGATTATAAGCCCCAATTCTAAGCATCTATGATTTTACTCTGAAATAATAGTGAGAGATGTGCAAAGAGACTATGAACAAAGATGTTCATTACAGAATGATTTGTAATAATGAAAACAAAGAAGTAGGGGGTTGAATTTAGGGAAATCCATGGAATAATAGATTTAAGATTGGAAAACTCTGGCCGGGCGCAGTGGCTCACGCCTATAATCCTAGCACTCTGGGAGGCCGAGGCGGGTGGATAGCTTAAGGTCAGGAGTTCAAGACCAGCCTGAGCAAGAGCGAGACCCCGTCTCTACTAAAAATAGAAAGAAATTAATTGGACAACTAAAAATATATGTAAAAAAATTAGCCGGGCATGGTGGCGCATGCCTGTAGTCCCAGCTACTTGGGAGGCTGAGGCAGAAGAATTGCTTGAGCCCAGGAGTTTGAGGTTGCTGTGAGCTAGGCTGATGCCATGGCACTCTACAGCCCAGGCAACAGAGTGAGACTCTGTCTCAAAAAAAAAAAAAAAGATTGGAAAACTCTGAATAATACTGTATACATTATTCTGTGACTTTTTTAAAAAATTAATCTATCTTGGTCAGTTTCCATAACAGCAACTATAAGTCTACTATATTCTCCCCCCATGGCCCAACTTTTTATCATGAAAAATTTTCAATAAACAGATTTAAAGAATCATACAATGAACACCTATATTTTTATCTTATCAGTAAACAATTACCACATTCTTTTTTAAAGGCTGTAGAGTAGCCTATTTAAGGACAAACTATTTACTAGTTCCTTACTGATGTACATTTATGCTTCCTCCAGTTTTTGGTGTTGTGACACAGTACAGCACTAATCATCCTTGTACATACATTGTTATACACAATGTACAAAAACAGCATAAATTCTTGGAGGTAGGAACTGCTGAGTCAAAGATCTGTGCATTCTAGAAGTTGATGCATAGTGCCATGTGGTTTCCCAAAAAGGTTGCAACAGGAGACTAGGAGAACTCCTATTTCACCTCACATTTGCCAACACTGGATATATAAACGCTTTTAAGGATTTACAATCTAACAGATGAAATGCTATTTGTCTTAGCCTGCTTGAGCTGCCATAGCAAAATACCAAAGACTAGGGGACTGAAACAACAAAAATTTGTTTTCTCATAGTTCTGGAGCCTGGAAATCAAAGATCAGGATGCCAGTGTGGTCAGATTCTGGTGTGGGCTCTCTGTCTAGCTGGCAGACAGTGCCTTCTCTCTGTGTCCTCACATGATAGAAAGAGAAAGAGAAAGAGAGAGAGAGAGAGAGAGAGAGAGAGAGAGAGAGAGAGAGAGAGAGAGAGAGAGAGAGAGAGGGGAAGCACATTCTCCAGTCTCTGGTGTCTCTTTTCATAAAGGCACTAATCCTGTTGTGGGGGCTCCACCCCCTTGACCTCATCTAACCCTAACTACGTGCCATAGGCCCCATGGCCAAATACCGTCACACTGGGGATTAGGGCTTCAACATATGAATTTTGGGCAATGCATTCAGTCTGTAACGGAATCTCGTTGTTTTCATTTGTATTAATTTGTGAATCTTTATGTGTTTTTTTGCCATTATACTTACTTTTTTATTAACTGCCTGATTGGCTGCTTTATTCATTTTCCTACCCTATTGATTAGTAAGAATTTTTTGAATTTTAAGTTAACCCTTTCTCATATATATTGCAAACATTTTTCTGAATCAGTCTTTGTCTTCTGATTTAGTTTATATAGCTTTTTGCACAGAAATTTAAAATTTTTATGTAATTAAATTTATCAATCTTTTTCTTCTGTCTTCTTTTATGTATTTTGTCTTCCTTAGAAAGGTCTTTCCTTCTCTAAGATTTACAAATTTGCAGCCAGGCATGATGGCTTATGCCTATAATCCCAGCACTTTGGGAGGCTGAGGAAGGGAGAATTGCTTGAGGCCAGGAGTTTGAGACCAGCCTGGGCAACACAGTGAGACCCCATTTCTATGAAATAAATTTAAAAAAGAATTAGTCAGGCATGGTGGCACATGCCTGTAGTCCCAGCTACTCAGGAGCTGAGGCAGGAGGATCACTTGAGTCCAGGAGTTCAAGGCTGCAGTGGGCTATAATCACACCACTGTACTCCAACCAAAGGGTGGCAGAGGGAGATCCTGTCTCAAAAAAAAAAAAAATTTACGAATTTGGGGATAGATTTTCTTCCATAATCTTGAGACATGAATTGTTACTTAAATTGGTTATGAGAATAATTCTTTTCAAGGTGACTTAACCAACGTTTTTCTTAATCTACAAAAGCAGAACTTTTGATCTTCAATATAACTGTAGTAGGGACTTGAAAATTTGTTCTTTCCCAACCTTGATCAGGACATCTCCCTGACAAATCTCTCTTCTCATGTCATGTTAGACACTTGGTAAGTGACACTTACATTTTTCTAAGCCAGAAGTCCCCAAACTTTTTCCCGGTGATAGCTACTTTTGATTTCTCTGAAGTCCTCTGAAAAAGCAGGGTGGGACGTGTGTGTGTGTGTGAGTGTGAGAGAGAAAGAGAGAGAGAGAGAGAGAGAGAAAAGCAGACAAGAGTGGAGGTGGGTGGTTATGGACATACGATGACTACTCCCCTCTCTCCCTGGAGTCCCTAAACATCATGGCAGATAGAATGGAAGGAGAGGCCTTGCAGTAATGAGGTCAGGGAAAGAGGGGGAGGAAAACACAAGATGCTACAAGAAAACAGTGTGACTGGACTGACATGGAGATTGACCCAGTAAAACTTGGAACTCTATCAGTTGTAAATATCTTAGTCTTTAAAAAACAAATATGGCTGCAATAATCTTAGTATGGCATGTTCCATTCTGGAAACTTCAGAGAGTTGCAATCTAGCATCATGTGGTACATCATCACTATCTCTTCTGCAAATTTCTGAGAAAAAAAAAGAATTGGTTGAAAAAACTCCTAACATCTCCATCCGTTTGTAATCAGCGAATACAGTAAGTGCAGGGAGTTGATGACTGCTTGCAGAGTACATTATTTTATATATCTTGTGGGAGAGGTTGAGAGGATTCTGTTTAAAAAGGCTGCCCTAATAAATGATTTACCAGGGCAGCCAGAGATCAAAGAAATTGCTTAGAAATTGCATCTCAGGGCACCTAAAATCCAAAGTTTATGGAAGTCCTCAGAACCCCAAACCTTTTATGACTTTTATATTAGCTAACCACTAAATTTTCAAAGCAGTGTGACTGCCATGGGTTTTAATAAGAGCTGCATGGCTCAATCCCTCCTCCCTTTAATAAATGTAAGGGCGATGCCACTGCGAGGTATTTTGAAAATATGGCACGTGTCATGGAAGATTTAACATGGAGCAAGGCTCGGGCTGGATAACGGAAATTTTAAATTCTGATGAGAAAAAAAATTGACCCAAAACAAATTCCACATACTCTGTAACAAAATGATAGGATTTCTGCCTTGCATATAGTATGTTAGCTGGAGTCTGTACTGTGAAGAGGCTAAATAGCTCCAGAGATTGGAAATTGAATTTAGTGCTCTCCGTAGCAGGCTGGGCACTTTTGACAATTATAAAAGTTCTTCAGCACCTCAGGACTTCATAGAGTTTCCCTAGAACTAGCTGGTGTCCTTCTTCCCAAACAAGCCATGGTCCAACCTCAACATGGAGAACCAAAAATAGATAGGATAGTGGTTCTCAAAGTATGTTCTAGGGACCCCTTGAGGGTTGGTCCCTGAGGCCCTTTTAGGTGGTATGCAAGGTCAAGACTATTTTCATAATAACACCTAGATACTATTTGTCTTTTTCATTCTTATTCTCATGTGAGCTACCACCAACAGGACCGAGAGGAGAACCATCCGACCAAATACTGCTCAGATTGCAGAGTCATGAGCAAATACAATGGCGGTTTTTTGAAGCCACTGTCGGGGGTGGTTTGTTTGCAGACATAGATAATCAGAACAGGGATGTCAGCGATGCATACTGAGGCTGGTCATCCTGGAGATCTTGACTGGGGATTATTTTGATTTTTTTCAGCCATCTGGAGACTGAGTCTAGGTGTCACCAGGGAGAACACGTAAAGGATTACTCACAGAGACAGAGATCAGAGTGATTGATTTCTGGACACAGTGATAGCTTAAATCAGAAAATGAGGCTAAATGCCCTGCTATGGTTTCCCCTCATGGACAGAGCCAAAGGTGGTTACTGACAGTGATGAGTAACTTTGAGGGAATTCATAGCGATGATGTGGCAATTATGACAACGATGATCATGATTGTATGGTGAGGATGGATCTTGGTTCAGGGACCCCAGAGTCCTGAACCCAGAGAAATGACTGTGGGATTAACCTGTTGTGATAGAGAGAGTACAGGTCCTGGTGTCAGAATACCCGGCCCAAGTCCTGGCTCATAATCCTGGACACATCATCCTTCCCCTCTGAAGTTAGTTTCCTACTTGCTAAATGGGGATGATGTGCTCCCTGCCCCTCCCCCTCACAGACTTTTCCTGAGGGTCAAGGGAGAGGATGTGAAAGTGTTCCACAAAGTGCTATGCAAAGAGGAAGAACAGGAAGGAGCCTTCCCCGACACTTCAGTAGTTATAAGGGAGGAAATAGAAAACAAAACAGAGCAGGTGATTAAAGACCTTTTTGCTGGAAGTTTGAGAGTTTCTTGTGGGAGTTACTCAGCTTGCTGCCTCCTACAGCTCCTAGCCAGGGAAAGGTGATGTGGCTTAGCAAATAAGCGGCTTAGCACGTTCTCGATATCTGGAGGGTGTGGCATTTTCTGTTCTGTTTACCACGATCACTTATAAACCAGTCAATATTTCCAGCACTATGCTAAAAATTGGGTATGGGGGCTAAAAAATGAAAGACAGCTCCTTCCTTTCTAGCCTGCCTGTGGTGGACAGAATAATCTGCACCCCGCCCACCCTGCCACGTTTTAATCCCCAGAAACTGTGACTACGTTAGGCTACATGACAAAGTGGAATTGAAGTTGCAGATGGAACTATGGGTGCTATCAGCTGACCTTGAAGAGGGGAGATTAGCCTGGGCGATCCAGGTGGGCCCAATATAATCACTAGGGTCCTAAAAAGCGGAAGAGGAAGGCAGGAGAGGGAGAAGCAGAGAGAAAGCACCATGAGAAGGACTCGCCCGATGTTGCTGGTGTTGAACATGGAAGAAGGGCCCAGGAGGCAAGGACTGTGGCAGCCTCTGGAAGCTGGGAAAGAAAAGGAAAATTCTCTCCTAGAGCTTCCGGAAGGAGCAAGTCCTGCCAACACCTTGATTTTAGCCCCGTGAGACCTGTTTTGTACTTCTGACCTCCAGAACTGTAAGATGATAAAGTTGCATTGTTTAAGCCACCAATTTTGTGGTAATTTGTTAGGTCGGCAGTGGAAAACTAACACGCTGTGTGACATTTTAGGCAGCTACGTTTGTGGGAGGACTGGGCAAAAGAAAGGGAAGGCTTGACCCTGTGCCGCACATGATGTGGAAGGAGTTTCAGTTCCATTTGCCATGATAAGCTCAGAGACAGAAACCAACAGGCAACAAGGAAGGTCAGCACGTTTTCCCGTTGGTGCAGCTCACTTCTCCGCAGGAAGTGGTGTCAGCACCAGTGGTCAAGCCGTGTACAGTTTCCCACCTGACGTTTATGCATTGACTTATCTGGCTTATGTCTGTCTTCCTTTCACTGGAATAGAAGCGTTGTCAGGTTCAATGCTATAGCTTCACTGCTTAAAATAATTCCTGGGTTGTAGTAAGTGCCCAATGATTGCTTATTAACAAATTCACTTATTCAACAAATTTTTGTTAAGAGTATGTATCAATACTAGAAAATAAGTTCACTGTGGGCAGAGATTTTGATCTGATAGCTGCTGTACCTGGCACTCAGTACACGTTTATGGAATGGATGAATGCATGATTTACAGAATAAAACACAAAAGGCCCTGCTCTTGAGTTCAAAGTCTAGTGGACTTGGGTTTTCCGATTTGTCAATATAGACACTTGTGCTAAAGTTAAATTTGTTTTCCTCCCCCAAATTTTCAACAACTGGGGATGATGCATTGCAGCGGAGGAGAGGTGAAGGCAAGAAGAAGGGCTGGGGGAATGAAATGGAAATGGAGTTCCTAAGTGTGTCATATTTTTTCCAGACAATGTGAGGATTCATCTAGACAAATATTTTCTGAAACAATTTTTATTTTTATTATTTTTATATACATGTGTATATTTGTAATTTGATTACATTGCATGCTCAGTGTAAGAGTCAAGAAGCAAAAGATCCACCCCCACCTCCCCAATTCCACTGCAACCGCCCTCTGAGGCAACCGCTGCTAACAGTTTAGTCTCTATTCCCCGCTAGTCAGGTATCCTAGGAGATGCCTGGTTTTCAGAACTGCTTAAAATGAGTATAGGCCTAGACCTTGATATGATTCAAAATCGCTGAGAAAACAGTTTAAAAACACATACTAAAAATAATGTGAAAGACAACTGTGTAACAGAAATCCCTAGATGGGAAAAATCGTTTTTTAAATTGCTGCAATTTGCACAATAGCGAGTTTTCCCATGCTCTATGCTTTTGTCCCTTTAAATTTTTTTATATCTTGAAATTACCAGGAGCCCCAACTCCGTTTGCCTGGGAATTAACAAATAAGCTTCTATTACTGTCAACAATAGAAAAAGGAAACTTTCCTGACATTTACAGGAGTGATATTTTTGTGAAAAGTTAAATAAAATTACTTTGGAAAACTTTGTGTTTATAGCAATATGGGGAGGTGAGGTTATCAGTTACTACCAATCATCCTAATGATTCTCACACCCATGATTGACATCAGACCCTTCCAGAAGGAAGACATGTCCACAAATCAGGGCTGAAGTCCGTCAATGATCTGATGGCTGTCCTTGAACTTCTCTCTCATTCTTATGTTCCCTTCTAACTTTGGCCTGACATTTAAAGGCTAGGTTTATACTATAATGATATTTCATATTTATATATCTCTTCCCAGTTTACAAAGCAATTTCCCACCGATTTTCTTACTTGATCTCTGAACTTTTCAAGAGATGTATGCTATTGCTGTTGTGCTGATTATTAGATCCCATTTCTCAGATGAGAAAACCGAGGCTCAGTTATGCACAAGGTCATATGGTCAGTTAGTAGCAGGACTTCTGCCTCCAAATCTCTTGCCTTTTCCTCAAAGCAATATTGGCCCCCAGATAAGAAACCTCAGTTTCTAACTTCCTGTCTTTGTCATCAAAACCTTCATCAACTTATTGGGAACAAATTAGACAAGATGCTTTGTTTCACTGCATTTTGTTCATGCAGGAAATACAAAGTGTAAAATATGTCTCGCAGTGTCTCCCAGGATGCGACTTTCTCGTGGGAGAATCACTAGGATGTGCATGTAGGCATCTCTGACTTTTCTACTGCACTGGGAGAGGCCTTGGCTAGAGACTTTCACATGAATCCAGAGCTAGGAACTCCCATTTTGCCCAAGAGGGCACAGAGGCTCCCCACGGCATGTTCACTGACACCCCCCACCTCAGTTTCCCTCTCCCCCTGCCTGGCCTGCTGTCTCATCGTCCATGCCACCCTTGCAGCAGGCCAGGAAGGCAGACAGTGGGACTGACACTACAGGAGCCTTCCAAGACTTTACGGAGTTTAACAGCAGGTCTGGGAAGATGGGAAACATGAAGGTAGGACCTCTAGGACTTCCTGCCAGGTGTGTCAGGCTTCAAGTGGTCTGGCCCATTGGCTCCATTTGTGCACATGGTTGGAAGCAGAGCATTATGAGAAAGCCCTTCAGTGAATAAATACAACATGTGGGGTGAGGGATGGGGGAAACTGAGTTTGAATCCTGCCTCTGCCACCTAATAGCTACAAGTCTCCTAACCTCTAAGACTCCGTCTTATCATGGGAGTGAAATGAAGGTAGCATTATCTGTCATTCCTGGTATATAAGGTTGTCATAAAAAAGATTGTGAGAGCATTTTAAAAACTATAAAGCACCACAAAAAAAAAAAAAGATCCCTCACACATCTGTTTGTCTTTTGTCTTCGGTGGTGGTTTGCCTTTAAGATGGAAATCTCTGCCCATAAAAATTCCACAGTAAAGGGACATTGACACAAACACATCAGTACAAGATTCCATGACCTTATCATCCATGTGCCACTTCCATTCGCTTTCCAGTCAATTTCTTTCTTCTCCCTTTTCTCTGTGCTTACTTGAGTCCTCTCCTGGATGACTTATCTTAGTACCAAGCTTTGGTCCTTTCCAAGTAGTCCAGGCTGAAGAGAACTTAACAGAGTCTGATTTAATGGATGGGAAAGTACCTAGAAGGTGAAAATGAAGTTTTCCTTCTGTTCCTCCCAACCGGAGCAGCTCTGCTCAGACTGCTATTCTGAGAGTTAATGAAGTTGGGGATCCATGTTGGGAACTGGGATTTTTGTCCCCTAATATGTACTTTCTCTTCTATAATAACAAAAAGATAAACAACCCAATTAAAAAGTGGACAAAGAACTTGAATAGACATTTATTTCTTTAAAGAAGTTATACAACAGCCCACAAGCACACAAAAAGATGCTCAACATTGTTAGTCATTAGGTAAATGCACATCAAAACCACAGTGAAATGCCATTTCACACCCACTAGGTTGGCTATAATTACCAAAAAAAGGAAATTAGAAAGTGTTAGCTAGGATGTAGAGAAATTAGAATCCCTATACACTGAGGGTAGGAATGTAAATGACTCCACTGCTATGAAAAACTTTTAATAGTTTCTCAAAAAGTTAAACATAGACTCACCATATGACCCAGCAATTACACTCCTAGGGACATATCCAAAAGAATTGAAAACAAGTACTCAAACAAATACATGTGCACCCATATTCATAGCAGCATTAATCACAATTGCCAAAGGTGGAAACAATTCAAATGTCCACCCATGGATGAATGGATAAACATGTGGGTATATGCATACAACAGAATATTACTCAGCAATAAAAAGGAATTAAGTACCGATAATGCTAGAACATAGATGAGCCTACAAAACACTATGCTGGCCAGGTGCAGTGGCTCACACCTGCAATCCCAGCACTTTGGGAGGATCATTTGAGACCAGCTTGAGCAACATAGTGAGACCTCATCTTTACAAAAAAAAAAAAATTAGCTAGGTGTGATCTCGTGTGCCTGTAGTTCCAGCTATTTGGGAGGCTGAGGCAGGAGGATCACTTGAGCTCAGGAGTTGGAGGCTTGCAATGACCTATGATCACGTCACTGCACTCCAGCCTGGGTGACAGAGCGAGACATTGTCTCTTAAAAAAAAAAAGAAAGAAAGAAATATTCAAAATAAGTAAACCCATAGAGACAGAAAGTAGGTGGGTGGTTGCCAGGAACTGGGAGGAGATAGAAATGGGGAGTAACTGCTTAACGAGTATCAGCTTTCCTTTTGAGTTGATTAAAATGTTTTGGAACTAGATAAGAACGGTGGTCACACAACATTTGAATGCACTAAATGCCACTGAATGGTTCACTTTAAAATTAAATTGGTTAGTTTTATGTTACATAAATTTCAGCTCAGTTGGGGAAAAAAAAAAAACACAAAAAAAGCCTTGGATCCCCAAAGCGACAGTAGGGTTATTTGTTTACAGAAAGACACCCAGCAGTGCAGGGGTCTGCTTGAAACTAGAACCTGAGCGCCTGAGCAACTAGACTGCTAATGAGCTCCTCTCCTCCCCCGGAAGCAAATGCTCCTCCTCCTCCTCCTCCTCCTCCTCCTCCTCCTCCTCCTCTCAGCCGTTCATTAGGCTCCAACCTGCTACTTGTCAGGTGGCATTAGTTGTGCGGGTATCCAGGGGACTGGAGCGCCCTTGCTCTTCCCGGTTCCTTATTTATTATGTTAATGAGAACATAACCAAGGTTCTGGCGCAGGAACTCTGGGGTGGGTATTTGGGCTGTATGTATTCCGTGGCAGGTGGTTTCCAAGGGGTGCAGTGGAGGGACCCCCACTAAGAGGTCAGATCTCAAACCCAACTTTATCACACACCCTTGCTCTGTATTACTGAGAAAGTCAGTCAATCTGAGACTGAGTTTTCTCACTTTAGAATGGGACTAAATAATATTTTCCTTAATTAATTTCAATATCCAGAGACTGATTGCTTTGTAACACCTCACTTGCAACCACCCTGGTCCGAGTCACTGTCGTCTTTTCCTTCATGAATGCGATGGCTTCTTAACTGGCCTCCCTGCGTCTGCCTTTGCCCTCCCTGGAGCCTACTGTTACACTGCTATAAGACTGGCCCTTTCAGTCATAAGTCAGACCACGTCACTCCTCTGTTCAAAACTCTCCAGAGCTCTCATCTCACTCAGGGTAAAAGCCAAGTCCTTACACTAGCCTGTAAGGTCCTGTGTGATAGGATGCCTGCTACTGGTCTGATCTCACCTCCTACCACTGGCCCCCTTGCTCACACCACTCAAGGTCCCATGGTCTCCTTTCTGTTCCTGCCTCAGGGCCTTTGCACTTGCTGTTCTTCCACCCTGAAATGTTTCTCCTGCCCTTAGTTCCTCCAGCTCTCTACTCAAATATCATCTTACCAGTGAGGTCTTCTCACCCTAGCATTCCCTATTCCCTTTCCTTGCTTAGTTTTTGTTTTCTGTTGCACTGTGGTTAATACCATTCAACATTTAACACCAAACATAGTTTTATTTATTTATTTATTTATTATCTGTCTCCCCCTAAAATGTAAGTTCCACGAGATGTTTTTTTTTTTTTTCACTGCTATATCCAAAGTGCCTAGAATAGTTCCTGGCACGTAGTAGGTGGTCTATAAATAATAACCAAATGAATGAATGAGTTGTTTGGAAGATCAAAGACAAGGGATGTGAAAGTACTATGTAAACATACAGGGTTTTATTCTTTATATCAAAATGAAGTTTACCTCAATACACCAAGGCCTATTCCAGTAGAATTTATGATATTCGGGGAAAACAAGTAACAAAAATTAAAATTTTCACTTTTCGGAAAACTGCCCTAAGCCCCAAAGGATATTTTAGGATCTGATAGAGCCTCTGTTTTCAGACTCTCATCCCAAAAGGCTGCTGTTTAGTAATCTTCCCAGGACTCATTTCATCAACCTTGCCAGAATGGACTTCAGATGAGCAGGTTCCTGATGTGTGTGAGCTGAAGGAGCTTGGGTATTTCATAGCCGGTGTGGGATTTTATGGACATATCAAATTGGCTTTTTATTTGCTACCACGAAATTAAATTAGGAATGAAAGTAATTTGGTTCAATGAAAATAAAAAACGAAACTCAAAAAAAGGCCAAATCACACAGAGGTCAGGACTGCCAGGAAGGCTCCTTCTTAAAGTCTTATAAATAGAAGGTAATTTCTAAAATGTCAAGGGTTTCTCGGCTCAATTAAAATTATTTGTAGCACAAATGGTTGAGACCAGGGAGTGCTTTAAACCATGGAAATGCAGTAACAAGAATAATAAGCAACTGGGTTGTTGTTGCTCAGGAAAAATCTTATTTAGATGTTGAAGAATTTCAATCATGTCAGATGCCAGAGAGGGCCAGTTAGAGAGGAAGTACAGCTGCTGTACTTCAGATCCTTTCCTCCTGCCTCCACTTAGAAATAGGAAACAGCCAAGAGCCATTTTGCAATTGAAACAACTTCATTTCCCACGTCCATTTGGAAGAAAGAGCCATAACTCAACCAATGCGCGTTTAGGACAGGTTGGGGAACGGCTGCGGTGCCGCAGCCCTGAGCTAAGAACATATAACTTCTTTCTAAATGTGTTTTGGACTCCGTGACTGTCATCTACTAAAGGATGAATTCTGCAAATATTATGAACTTATCCATTTGGGAAGCAAAAGCAAATATCTGATAGACTCAGCTTTTGTCATAGATAAATAGTTCTTTACATAGCAAGCCCAGGAGTGTTCGGTGCAACCTCGCGATGTCCAATGAGGTGTCAACTCAAGCCAGAGGCGTTATCATTTCTTGTCAACATGGACTGTCATCACTTACGGCCATAATCAGAAAAATCGCTGATGATTGATACTGACGGCAATGATGATTACTCTTGCAATAAGCTTAATTAAAATAATGAAGTGCTTCTGCATGCAACGTAGTCGTGGCACGGGCAGGAGAGCGTGTACGCACCGCAAGGAAGTCACCAGGCAGCGTGGCGTTCATGTTTCACTCCTGACACACCTGGGGAGCCCTGGAGGTCTTGTGTGCGATTCTCGTGGTCCTCTCCCTTCTCTCTCAGGTCCACAGTTCCTCATTCCTCCTGCACACATCATTGCTGGAGTAAGTGCAGTGACAAGAGGTCTGCTGGTGACTGGTTTCAGCTATAAATCCAGCCCAGCAGATTGCTGGGACGGTTTCCTGGTCGGCCTTCCTGTGGAGCTGTTTACTAAACTCTGGGGAGACAGGTTTAAACTAGGTGCTTCCCCTCCACTGGCAAGCTACCCGATCAAAGGTGAGGGAAACCTCACAGAAGGGAGCGCTTCTGACCTCCTGGAACACCAGTTTGCAGACCCGACCCTCGGCTGGCCTATAATATCAGTGCATCTTTCTTCCCAGAGCTTCCCGCCACTTACTTTTCCTCCGTTCCTTCAGCACCTGGGGTGTAGGCGAGAGAGGAGGAGAAAAAATAAAAACCTTTGAGGGACTTTTGAACCACCCAGAAGGCCAGCGTCAAATCCAGCCCTGTGACCATTTCCCATAATTGGCGAGAGCCTTAAAAACACAAACAGCCCTCATCCACCACGGGAAGATCAAAGGAACATTTACCCAACTCACTTAACTTAGAAAAAATAAAACACCCAGCGCAAATTGTGGGCTTTTAACTATCTTGCCGGACCGAAAACCTAATCAGAGTGCAGAGGACTATAAACATCTAGGAAGGGAAGCAGACAGTCATTAAAATTTGATTATGAGACTAGCAGCTCTGATAGGGCTTTGTGGACTCATAGAAGAAAAAGCCCGGACTGACAGACCACCTCCCCTGCAGAGGGGTCTGGGTGAGAGAGCGGAGAGAGTGAGCAAAATCAGCCTGGAACATCTTTCTTTCCCGTGTGTAATAATCTGGAGCCGTACAGGCCACTGCGACTTGCCTGCTGTCAAGAGAAAAATTGGCCTCAGCAGTTCATGGGTTTTTTTTCCCCGTGCTCTTGCTCACGAAACATTCATTGTGTGCTCATTGTAGAAAAACACAAACCAGGTAGCTTTTCATAGCAACATCTTTGGCTACTTGTTTCCTTTGTTTCATTCATTCACCAAATAGTCACTGAGCATCTGCTTTGTGCCAGGCTCCATCCATGCTGAGGATGTGACAATGAGCACAACACATAAAGATCCTGCTCCGACAGACCTGAGGAAGAGCTTCTTGGCAAAAACTAGGATTGGCATCAGGAAGAAATACCAGGACAAGTTACTAAAAGGAAAGAGGGGCAGGGCCAGCATTTCTGGAATGCCACCCTGTGTCCTCTGCTTCCCCGGTGTCCTCTCCTTAATTGAATAGTGCCTTCTGTTGACACTTATCTGGTTGCAACAAGGTCAAATTTTCTGAAGCTGGTACCTCAGGTGTCTGTCATCCCAAATCTAAAGTCCTCTCCAAAGTCCAAATGACTCAGAGCAGTTTCTCCTGGATTAAGGTCTTGCCTGAAGCAAAGCAAAAACACACATTTCCTAGGCCCCCGCCTCTAGTCTAGTAATTATTCTATTAATTCTATTACCCTTGGCACCATTAGCGTTTTGGGTTGGCTAATTCTCTGTTGTGGAGCCTGTCCTATGCATTGTGTAGGATGTTTAGCAGATTCCCTGGCCTCTACCCACTAGATGCCAGTAGCATCTCCCCAGTTATGATGACCAGAAATGTCTCCAGACTTTGCCCTAGGTACTATTGAGAACCGGTGACCTAATGTGAACTGAACTCACTTTGAAAATACATGCATTTAAGAGAAACTCAGCAAAACCGCAGCACTGACCCAGCACCACTCATTCAGCCACTGTGCGTGAGGCCCTCCCATGTGCCAGGCACAGGGCAATGAGACTCTGGGGGAGATCACACCTGTCTCCTACTCCCGGGCCCATCACAAAACCTCCTCTTTGGTCCCCACCCTGCCCCTGCTACAGCTTATCCATCCGCCACACAGCTTTTATAGAGATCTGATGCTATCACGGCTCTGTTTAAAAGCCCTCAGCAGCCCTACAGAATAAAATCCCAATGCCCATTATGATAGCCCAGACCCTTCACAGTCTGGCCTCAGCCACCTGCCTCGCCCCATCTCCCACGGTGCCTCCAGCCCAGTAGTCCAGCCCCCTCCCCATTCTGTCTGTGTCCAAAACGGGATCACACCCCCCTTGCTCTGACCACCAATCCTGCCGTGGCACCAGCTCCTCACTTTTAAGTAGCAAAGGTTCACTTAGCCTTTAGAGCCCAGATCCAATCCCACCTCTTCAGCTGTCTTTCCCAACATTCCTCTCAACGCTTTCAAAAGAAACGGCTTCCAGCACTACAGTCTCATAGCACTGGATCACACGTCTATTACTGCATTGTATCTCGGCTCATCTGACCCTCCATCCAGCAATGTTTGTAGAGCACCTACTACGTGCCTGGTATTCTTCTAGACCTGGGGAGGGAGATCTGACAAATCTAACAAAAAGGTCTGTCTTTGCTGAGCTTACATTCTAGATAGGAAGCTAGAAAATAAAATAAATAACTAAACGTATTTCAGGTGGTCATGGTGCTGGGGTTACACTAGGTTCGGGGACTAGAAATGAGCTAGGCTCAGGCCCTGTGTTCAAGGAGCTTATGGCCATGAAGGGGTGGGGTGGAGAAGTGGGGGGTATAAAAGTGAATGAGTAGAAGTGGGGCTGCGAGAAGAGGAGCTTTTAAATACTGTGCCCAAGTGTGAGGAGCCCGAGCATTGGGAGCAGCGTGAAAGAAACCCTGCTACTTCCTCAAATCCTGCGCTCCTCAAGTGGGACTTCCTGCTGGAGAGGGAGCTAAAGAAACTGAAAAACACCCTCGTCCTTACTAGGATAGACTTAATTTGCACATAGAGTCAGACAAATTTGCACAATGCAACCTACTAGGACCAAATGTTTGTGTCCCTTCCAAGTTTATATGTTGCAATTGTAATCTCTAATGTGATGGTATTAGGAGGTGGGGCTTTTGAGAGTTGATTAGGTCACAGGGTGGAGCCCTCATGAATGGCATTAGTGTCTTTATAAGGGGCTAAAAAGACCAGAGTTCTCCCCTTCTACCATGTGAGGACACGGCAAGAATGTGCCATTTAAGAACCAGCAAGCAGGCCTTCACCAGACACTGAATCTGCCTTGAAATTGAACTTCCCAGTTCCAAGACTGTGACAAATAAATCTCTGTTGTTGATAAGCTACTCAGTTTATAGAATTTTATTACAGCAGTCCATGTGGACTAGACACCACCCTCGAGGGAATATCTGGGAGTAATAAAGGTTGTCTTCCGTGCCTCCTCCCAAAGCAAGAGGTAAGAGAATGTATAAAATAAAAAGCCAAAAATCATTCCAAGAAGTCGACATTAATTGACATAAAGACCCTGTGGGTCTTTACTTGCCCTGTTTCCCGTGGTCTGCCTGGATTTTCTCCCACCTGTCCACCCTGCCAAGACTGCAAGGATGGTTGACTTTCATTTCTTTGAAATAGTTAATCTTGGCAACTGAGGTTCAAAATGGGAGGTTTAAACTGGGGATCAACTCACTCTGCGTGTAGGTCATTTAAGAGCTCAATCTCATCTTTGAAATATAGATTAACCAGAAGAGTATGAGTTCAGCATTTCTATACAACGTTGTTTCATTGATCCTGCAGGCCAACTGGACATGGCTTCAGACAGATACCTAAAAATTAGTTTTAAAACTTTCCCATCTTTTAATATTTTATAACCTGTCAGAAAATCAATTACGGACTCTGCCCTCTTTCAATGCTTGGTTTCATAGGAGCCGATGTTTAACCAAAGCAAGGTTCTTTCCTCTCCTTTACAAAAAGCAATGGACAAGTTCAGAGTAAATGATGACTTCAGGGGAATTCTTGGATTTGTAAAGATTTAGAGATGAATTGAATAGATTTGGCCTGCCAAGTCCACAGCTTGGGTTTCTCTCTCTTCTGTGCAATAGCCAGAGAATGGCTTCCCTAAACCTGGGGAAGATCAGGGATCCAGAGGTTAGTACTGTGGGAACCCAGCCATAATCCAAACTTATCAAATATCTTGATATTTTTCTTCAAGCCCAGTGAATCACAAAGG
Source organism: Lepilemur ruficaudatus (assembly GCA_963574885.1). Taxonomy (NCBI): domain Eukaryota; kingdom Metazoa; phylum Chordata; class Mammalia; order Primates; family Lepilemuridae; genus Lepilemur; species Lepilemur ruficaudatus. The sequence continues at coordinate 27,234 of CAUYRT010034129.1, forward strand.
GCTTTCTCCAAAACCTGCCCTTCCTCTTACATATATTTCAGGTTTAAAAAATACTTTTTTTTTTTTTACTTTTTTTTGTAGTAGAGGAAGATTTAAAGGGAAAAAATATTAGGAGATATGCCAGAGTGATTTTAATTTTGTTCTTTGTCTTTTCTGTATTTTATAAAATTTCTAATATGAACATGTGTTAATTTTACAAAAAAATAAAGTTTTCTTTTTTAAATTAAAAGTTAGGTAAAGTCACATTAACATAACACTAAGAATCTATGGTGAAAGTGGAGTTCATTTCAGGACCATGTTAACAATAAAAATTCCAACTTCCGTAGCATGCATGCCCCAATTCCTTCCGAATGGCCGTATTCATCAAAATGAACTATATAGTTTGTCCCATGGAAATAGGTAGATGAAGCATTCACGTAATGGGGTGAGGAAGAAGGAAGGGGAGAGGGGAAAGGAAGGAGGAAGAGAGGGAGAAGAAAGAGATAAATCCTGGGCCAGAGTGAAAGGAAAAAAGTAGAGTCAGGAAAAGAAAGTGGATCGAGTTAGACGGCTATTGAACTGATAAAGTGTCCAGTTCAGTGTGGGGAAATTCCAGCTGGCTTCACACCCAGGTTTATTGCAGTAGGTAGCAGCAGCAGTATAATACCTCTCACCCCCGGTAGTACCCACAGCACAACAGCACTTTACTCTTTAAATGGAAGTAAAACACTTGCTATCTTTATTATGCTGACATTTGATAACCAGAAGAGGCCAGGGAGGAAGACATCCACAAGCAGCTGCCTCTGGTATGTTGGCCGCAGCTTCTAGAATAGGAATACCAATTACCTGCCTCTCTTTATGCTTTCAAATAAATTGTAGCCGAAAACCAACCGCCAGCAGTCTAGCCACCAGCTGGGCTTCCCAGACCTCTGAGTGGCTAAAGGGCTGGGCGAAGCCTTGGGAAGAAGGTGATATGTTTTGCCTGGGGCACAGGGAAAGTCAAGTGGCTGCTGGTAGCAGGCACAGAAGTGGGAGAAGCCCTGCAGGAGTCAGTGAACTCAGAAGCTCTGAACTTGAGTTTACCTAACAGATTTACAAAGAATGTGCTCAATTGCTGCTTTCTTCCTACTTGCCTGGTTCGTTCTGAGAACTCAAGTTATTTCTTCCTTATTGCATTTGCCAAATTCGCCAAGCCCCTGAAATGTATCACTAGGCAAATTAACCAAGTTTGTTTTTTCCGCTAAATGGAAGGAACCAAAATTGTTATTATTTTTTTCTTATTCCCATTAGGCAATGACACTTTACTTTGAAGAGTGGGAATTGCCTAAATATCCTCCTACTTATTAGTTACAAAGGTGCCATAATGGAGGTCTCAATCTCAAATCCATCTCTCACTAGCAGTGGTACCTTGGGTGAGTTGATTTTCCCCTCAGTACCCTACTTTCCTAACCTCCAAAATGTGGAAGGTAGTAATATAGCACCTCTCTCATGGAGTTGTTTGGAAGATTGTGCAAATTCATTAAGATTTCATTAATGAATGAAAAGCGTTTAGAACAGTGCCCAGCATGCTTTTAGCGCTCTGTGATCACTATTGTTATTTCGATCATCCACACATATTTTTGAGTCCCTGTTATGTGTCAAGCTCTGTGATGAACACCAGGAATAGAAAAGTGAGGATGTCTCTGGAGCTTATATGCCAATGGAGTAAAAAAATCATAACAAAAATAATGGTAGCTAATACTTAATGGGATTATAATATGCATAGTCTTATTTTATCTTCATAATAATCCTAGGAGGTAGGTAAGAATATTATTTCATAGGAGAGGCATTTACAGACTTAAGGGGGTTGGATAACTTGGTCACATAACACAGCAGAGCCAGGGCTGGAATGAGCCAAAATGGCCCCCGCGTCTTTAGTGTCAACTGTGTCTTTCAGTTTAGTGGAATATGGTCTATATTCAAATAACCACCATGGTTCTAGAGGATAACACATCCACCTTGTCTCTCCACAGTATTCTTAAAGAATTGTTACTCTGCCTCCCATTTCTTTTGTGCCAGTCACCGAGATTTTGGTAGCCATTCATTGAACATGATAAACTTCAACCACCCAGGGTAAAACATTTCACCCGCTGGTCGGAGGAACAACTCAGCATTTGGAAGAACATTTAACACTGTACCGCGTTGGCCTTCATGCTGGGAGACAAGTGCACATCGCGAGGCCTACCCTGAGCCAATCACTGGAGAATGGTTTAATTGGTTAATCATATAAATTACAATCGTTTAATCATTTTAAGCACCATCAGCCAATTAGCTCAGAGTTATGGGCTCTGAGGTAACAGTTATGCAAATGTTTGTTCCACTGCCGGCTATTAACAGCCATATTTTCTCTATCAAGATGACAGAGACTGATAGGTGGGGGAAGAAAAGGAAAGAGAGCATTTGTTTAGTTTAAACTTCTATCCTGTTGGGTTATAATGAAGCGTTCAGTGGGGAGAAGCGTGGAGCAGTGATTTCTTTATCTTACTGCATGTGAGTCTTCCAGTGGATTAGAGAGAGGCCCCCGAGGGAGTGCAGGAACAGCTAAGAAACCACAGGGCCGACTGCGTGGGGACTCAGCCTGCTGTTGCTGCCAGTGCTGGGTCCGCTGACCACCCCGTGTGCCCAGTCATGTTACAGATAAGGAAACTGAGGCCCAAAATGGTGACACGACTTTCGCTGCTGCCTTTTCTCCACTAAGCAGCAGCAAGTGTCCATTAATAGTGCAGGAGGATTAGACCAAGTTCAGATGGAGCATTTCTGTCTACACCAGTGAAGAACATAGAACAGCTCTGGAAAGCAAGATAAGTCATCACGAGTGGACCGGAAACCACTGGTCACGTGAGAGTAGATGCGTGCCATGTGCTCTATCAGTCCCTGGTTTATGGCCAGCACGTGATAGCTGTTCAACAAACACTTCTGAATGAATGAATGATTAGTGGCCAAATGTGAACCTAAGGGCCAGGGAAATAGAAGAATACTAATCTGTTCAATGTGACTGAGCTCTGCAAACATGCACATGCTCGTACCCCTGAGACGGTTGGCCCTTGCAGGGCAGCCTTCGCTCACTTGGATCACCCACAGCACCTAGTGGGGTAGAGCTTTCTGCTGGGTAGGCAACTGAGTAGATCAGCTCATTTGCTGGCCTTCAGTTGTAATGTTTGCAAGTGCTGTGATGCTAAGGAACGATCACAATTTCAAAGATAGAATGAATTTTGTCGGGAATGTGCAGGAAGTGATGTGGTTTTGTGTTGTCTAGTCATTCTGTGACTACGGCATTGTGATCTTTCGTCAAGGAATACCTTAACTCACCTTGAGACCTCACCTGCCTTGGCTGCTTAGTTAAACCTGGAGTTGGGTTTGGACCCACCCTCCTAGTTCACACACACACACACACACACATGCACATACAAGCACATGCACATGAAACATGTATGTTCGTTTATTATAGTAATACATACTGGACTTTTCTTATGTGTCAGAGGTCACGCAAGGGAGTAGACAAGCAGCACAGAACAACACAATATTTGTCATATGATGACAAAGTATTGTTGAATACGGAGAAGAGAGAGAGCGATTCTGAAAGGCTGATGTAATCATGGAGAACTTCCTGAAAGAGGTGGGGTTTGATGTGGGGAGAAATTGGACAGACAAAGAGAGGAAGGTAGGGAACCTCAAGGAGAAAATTGATTTGGCATCACAATTTGTGCTCCACATGTCTGAAATAAGCCACATCATTGGTGTAGTGACAGTCATTTTTTTTTTAAAGGCTTTCTATTTTCCAATTTAGGAGTTTTAATTGCCTTAAAGAAGTAACTGGCCTTGTTTTATCTTGTTTACACACGGCCCACAGGCTGTGGCGGGGCCAAAGGGTCCAGGGTAGCTTCCTGTTTGACCTGAGCCAAGGACATCTCCCCTCTCCCCTGCCTTGCTCTTTCTTCCTCCAACAGGGAAAATGATGTTGACCTAACCCCACCACTGTTGTCAGGAAAAACTGATAAAGAATACAGTGGCACACTTCAGAGGGTGAGGAACTGCTGGGGAGAAAGCCTGGCAGTGAGTATGCTGAGACCCAGAAAACAAGGGGTGGAAATAGAAAATTGGCCCAACATTGTATAAAGAGGTTTTAAAGATTTTCTTCCTTCAGCATTTACAACACTCTGTTATTGACTTTAGATTTTTTTTCCCTTGCACTTAATTAGTCAAAAGCCAGGCTAACACTCTTTAAAATCCTTTTATAGGTCGGACATTAGTCAGAGTCCATAGTCCTAAGGACAGAGCTGTTGGGCCACTCCCATGTTTGAGTATTTTTCTTTTAGTTTTCATACGTACTCAGCTTGGGCTATATTTATCTTCCCTTGTAAATATGAAGTCATTCTGTTTGTCTCTGTGGAATTTTTTCCCCCACCTTCCGCCCCAAAATAAGTTCCTAACTTCTGGGAGGTTTGCTTACTGAGGATGTCTTGGCAAGATATCTCCCGTGAGAGACCTTATAACAATAGAATAGCAAGTTCAAAACTGCATCTGACTGCAGCACCTATGAGATGTGCTCAGTCTACATGCCCTGTTCGGTTCAAATTCCTCCCATGGTTCACAGTTCAGTATGGAGTTGAATCTTTCCCCGGGCGTTCCCTCTACTCTGAGTTTGGCTTGATTTATATAATATAGAATAGTTTGTGTCTTAGTTTGTGTTTCCCCAGAAATAGATCCAGAGACAAGGATTCAACCGCAAATCATGTATTTGGGAGGGGAAGGGAACAGCAGCAGGGAGAGGGGACATGAGACAGGGAAGGCAGCCAATATAGGGCACATAATAAGCCAGCTGTCCTAGCGGGCAACTGGAGCTAAGTCTAGGAAACGGAGGAGGACATAGCTCATGTTAATAATCAGTCCACCCGAGGGGTGAGCGAGGCAATTGGGGTATTTAGACACCAACTCCTATTAGTCATTGGTTGAAGGCTGCTGGGGGAGGAGTTGTTAATTCTGGGCAGAGCACTTTGCAGAGGTCCTGGCAGTTGGAAGTCATCTGTGTTCTTGGGAGCACACTGAAATGTCAGGGTCTGAGCGATACGGATGGGACAGGCAGAGGATCTGCTACAGTTTGCATCATAGTGTTTGTACTCTCTTGCCCAAGGGTGCAAGTTGGAAGGTACTTCTGGAACCTAATGGCAGGTGCAGGCTCGGACCAGGAGACTGCCTCCTTCCTTTAGCAGGGCAAGGTCATTTGGACTCACTGTTGGCCGTGTGCCTTGAGTAATGTTGTAGTCATGGCTCAAGCATCTGAAAGGGCCTGGGAGTGCAGACTTATAGCACAATTACAATTTTATTATAACATGATCACAAATTTACACCAGGGGCCAGAGGATGATGCAAAACAGCCCCTTATTTTTCCTTTGGATCATTGATCAGAGGAGGCTGGGCCCTCCCTAGACCCTTGCAGTTGTATGTTGGTGGTTTCAGTCCTCTTGCCCATGCCTAGTGTAGACTTGGCCATGCATCCCAGTGTTGGCCATTGAAGTGTGGGGAGTTTGGAAAAGGTTTTTCTTGCTCATAAGAGACATACCTGGATGAGAATATCCCACTTTTTTGCTACATATCTTAGAGTCTACTTCTGATGCCTGAGACTTCTGCACCCACTTTGCTACCATTTGGGGTAATCACCGACATACAGAGGACACTATAGTGCAAAGACAGAAAAACCCTGGGTCCCTAAGCCTCTATGTTACCAACCCAGGAAGCGCTCCACCTTTAGACTTCTTGTTCTTTCAGTTCAAGACACTTTTGGTTGGGTTTTTTCCCAATTTAAGACACTTTTATATCCCTATGCCTAAACAGATTCTAAATGATACAATGTCAGTTAACCCAGCAAATGGTGACGAGAACCCCCCGCTGTCTATTAAAGCAATTGCGTGTGAGACTGTATGGATGTGAGTCAGGCTGGAAGCCTGTTCCCAGATGACTACCAAAAATCTTGCATTTGACTGTTTTAGTCAGCTTGGAGTGCCATAACAGAACAACACAATGGTGGCTTAAACAAAGGTAACTTATTTTCTTACAGCTCTGGAGCCTGGAAGTCCAAGATCAAGGTGTCAGCAGGGTTGGCCTCTGGTGAGGCCTTTCTTCTTGGATTGCAGAGGACCACCTCCTCCCTGTGTCTTCGCATGGCCTGTCCTCTGTGCATGCACTCCTGCATAAAGCACTTTTGTGTGACAAAGTGTAACAGCTGTCTGGAGGAAAAGGATTTGTGTGATTGATAAGATTAGAGATACTGGTAATAGATATGATTATTTTATATTATCTATTGAAATGTTGAATATATATTTTACAAATGACCACTATGTGATGTTTCAAAATCATGTGTGGGTAAAAGACCTAATCAAACCAATAAATTTTAATGTCACAGAGTATGAAAATTTCATTGGTAATGGTTTCAGATTCCATATTGCAACTAACATTTAAGAAAGTGTTACTTGTCAAGTTTTGGTATAGTATGGAAGAAGAACATCTACTACTATCTGAAAAGCTAGTAATATTTATATAAGACCAGATTTTCTTTATATACTAAAGCAACTAAAACAACAAACATATTTCAATACATTAAATGGAGAAGATAAGAAAATCAAGCTGACTTCTATAATATTTATCCAGATATCAGAGAGACTTGCAGAAATAATTGATCAATGGATATAAATATGTGGTTTGATAGAAGAAAGAAGATCTAGTGCTAGATCAGTAGGATGACTATAGTTTATAATAGGCAGGACGTGGCCGGGCGCGGTGGCTCATGCCTGTAATCCTAGCACTCTGGGAGGCCAAGGCAGGAGGATTGCTTGAGCTCAGGAGTTCGAGACCACCCTGAGCAAGAGTGAGACCCTGTCTTAAAAAAAAAAGTCGCTCCTTGGCCTTTTGACTAAGATCAAGTATAGTATAGTTTACAACAATCTATATATTTCAAAAGAGCTAGAAGAGAAGAATTCCAATGGTTCTAGCATAGAGAAAAGAAAAATATTTAAGATGATGGATATCCCAAGTATCCTGATTTGATCTTTACAAATTATATGACTATATTAAGTTATCATGTGTACCCCAAAACTATGTATATCTATTATTCATTAATAAAAAATTAATGTTACATGTCTCACTAATTTTTGTTTTAAAAACTGATAATTATTCATAAAAATACATTATTTATGTCAGTGTGAAATAGGTTTAATATTGTTATTTTTAAATGAATTGATAAATGAGGTTTTTTAAAATTTTAAGATATAGTATGGTAAATATTGACAAATATAACCTACATAAACAAAAATTATTCAGAATCCCCAATAATTTTTTAAGCAAGTAAAGGGATCCTGAAACCAAAAAGTTTGAGAATTACTGACATAAATTAATCAAATCCATCTGAATAAATTGCTATGTCAGGGTTCTCAGTTGCAGACAACAGAAACCTCTCGAATAGCCAGTGTAAGCAGAAAAGGAAATCATTCAAAGACGTTAGGTAGCTCCCCAAAACTAGATGTCTCCTCCAGCACCATTGTGAAAAAATGGGTTCCACGCCTTCTCACAGAGCCCTCTTCCAAATCAGAACCTCACGAAGGTACTTTCCACAGGGGAAGGGCACATGCCCAGAGCTCACAGCTCCAGCTGCAAGTGAGACGGGAAAAGTGAGTTCTAATTGTTACCTTGGGGACGTGGGATTCAATGCGTGACATTCCCCAAACATAGGAAGGTCATGCAAAAGATGCTGGACAACACGAATGTCCACTAGAGCTGTGGTCCCCAACCCCTGGGCTGCAGACGGCCCAACAGGAAGCAAGCAAGCAAAGCTTCATCTATATTTACAGCTGCTCCCCATTGCTTGCATCACCACCTAAGCTCCACTTCAACAGATCAGCAGCAGCATTAAATTCTCATAGGAGCACGAACTCTACTATACACTAGGTTGTGAGATCTAGGATCTAGGTTGCGAGCTCCTTATGAGAATCTAATGCCTGATGATCTGAGGTGGAGCTGAGGCGGTGATGCTAGCACTGAGGAGAGGCTGCAAATACAGATTATCATTAGCAGAGAGGTCTGACTGCACAATAAATGTAATGCACTTGAATCATTCCAAAACCATCTGCCCCACCCCACTCTGGTCTGTGGAAAAATTGTCTTCCATGAAACCGGTCTCTGGTGCCAAAAAGGTTGGGGACGGTTGCACTAGAGTAACTATTAATGTTCTCATTTTTTTCAGATCAAAACCAAGGTTGAAGTCACAGCTCCCAGGGAAGGAGCCATAATTCAAATTCAATTACTCTGACACAAGACATCACTTGTGAACCAACCATGGAGCCCAGAAATTCTTTACACTTTAAGACAGCTTCACTGCGGTTTGACTCACGTGGGCCTCAGAGATCCTAGGACCCAGAAGGAGAGGAAGAGTATTTTTTAAAAATATATTTTTTATTGTTTTCCTTATATAACAAAAGTGAATATGTTCATTAGAGAAAATTTGCAAGCTATGGAAAACCACAAAAATAAAAATAGTCCCGTATGCCCCATTATGCATAAACAAACATTGTTAACATTTTAGTATATTTCCCTCCAGACATTTTAAATAGATTTTTCAAAACAAAAAATGGGTTCATGCCATGCATACTATTTTTAACTTTTGAAGCTTGTATATCAGGATCATCTTTGCATGTTATTAAATATTTTTATTTTTAATTACTGTGGGTATATAATCATTGCATATATTTCAATATTTAATATTTTAAATTTAGTGGCTACATAGTATTCCACTGAATGGAGGAAAACAGTTTATTAAATGATGATAACTTGCTTTAAAAATACATCCCATAATACTTCCACTTCAATGGCCCTCTGCCCCTAAAACTAAAGACATCAAAGTCAGTTTCTACTACATTCCTGTTTTATAAAGCTGATCCCTTCCTTATATCCACAGTGCCTAGCACATAGTAGACAATCCAAAAATACTTGATAAGTGATGGAAAAAGTGATATATTTTCAACACAAAAAATATACTGGTCCAACTCAAGTGTCCCAAGATTTAGAAGGTAATGTGAAAAAAAGAAAAGGAAATTTTGAAGTAAATTTCTGCTGTTTTGTGGTCGTCAGACACCCAGTTGTTACAGAAGGCATACCCTGACACGGCACAATTGATAGCGGTCACCTGCTTACACTCCACCAGATACAAAACTGGGGCAGGCAGTGAATCTTAAATAGAGCCATAATGCTGAGAAACGTTATAAGTATGAAAAGGCCATTACATACTCCTGATTTAGGCTTTTAATACAACTGAAATGTGGCATTGCTGCCAATAAGGATAATGACTGAAAATCATGCCTTCGTCCATTCTTATAGTTAAACAGAGAGAGGGAGAAATAAATGAGGAAGAACAGATGAACAGAAAAATAATGTGGATATCTTAATTTTTAGCCAAAAGCAGTTAAATTTCCAGTATCCAATAATCAAAAGATCCTATTCACCTTTGGTTTGAAGAGAAATTCTTACTGCTAGTTTATCGCACACCTAGGATGACAAGCTCCAGGAGGGCAGGCACCAGAGTGTCTTGGTTGTCACTGTACTCCTTGCATCTACAATAATACTTAGCTCATGGCAGGCCCTCAATGAACACCAACTGAACGAGTGAATGAAAGAGACTTCCTTATCTTTCTTGTATACTCCAGCCACTCTGCATTCTTTGAAAGCCTCAATATGTTCATAAATGTGCACCTTTGCATATAAACCACTCAATATACCAAATAATAACAACTTCCACTAGCTGTCCTGGGCATGGGAGATACATGGGCAAGAGGGCACAGGACCCGCTCTTATGGAACTCTTGACTGCTCAGTGTATTATGCCAGCACTTCTCAGATTTTATGTGCATACAAGTCCCTGGGGAGCTTGTTAAAATGTGGCTTGAGCTTCAGTAGGTCTGGGGGAGGGCCTGAGATTCTGCATTTTTAACAAGCCTCCAGGTAATGCTGACATGCTAGGTCTGAGGCAGGTCGAGGACCAGAGCATTCTGGCACTTCTAATTGTAGTGTGACCACTGGGAAGATGGCTCTGTCAACAAACTGACTCATAGCCTGATTCCCTTACCCTATATAGACTTTGCTCTGATCTTATTATCCCCAGAGTTGTTTGCAGCCCAGAGCACACACCTCTCAGCACAGGTTCTTACCTTACAATTCTGCCGAGGCGTGGAAAACACGTGATAGTGGAAACAGCCCAGATGTTAATGGGCAGTGAGGTGCTTACATACCTTGCATTAGTAACAGGGTCAGGATCTCTTTCTTTTCCACCACTGGAGACATTTGAGCACATTCACACTGTCACGTCTCGTTGAGCTGTTTCATAAATCTTCAGGGTAATCATTTAAAATTTAAGTTCTTTCCCGCTAAAAGGAGTTCATACAGGATGTGAAACTTAGCAAAATGCAATGGCTAATATCACAAATGTGCTTCTTCAGCAACTAATAACTTTTGAATGATCTGTCACCCTTTGCATAATTAAATCACAATCTCAGTGGCAGTGAATCAATGCAGGGACAGTGAGAAAACATGCATAGAAGATAGACTATGGAGGGGAAAAAGTTTCTTTGTTCGTAAATTTTTCTTACATGGGCTAAATACTCCGTACCAGCGAATGGAGGTAGAAGGAAATAAACTCACCAAAAGAACATTTATAAAGTCCCAACTCGGTGGTCCCTGCCCATGGGATATTGTAGTCTTATGAAGGTCAAAAGATAAGGCAACAAAACAGAGTTTACCAGTGGTGTTTCAGGGGAACCATCAGATAATGATATGATGATGGCAGGTTGGTCATCTCAGGGAGTCGTGTTGAATAAAACTTTTGATGTCCTCCTTCTTAACACACACCTGAGCCACCCAACAACATGGGTTCTCTTCCCTTAGAACTACTCTCCCTCCAAGACTCGGAGTTCAGGTGCAGTTCCCCATTCTGTCCCCATTTGTGATTCTCCACTTTTCCTGTACCCACTCCCATAAGCATCACCAGGACTTCAGCCTTCAGCCTTCCTCTTCCTCCAGCAATTTCTACTTTCTTGAATCCTTCTTTCCTTCCATCCAGGTTTAGAGGAAGATGAGCACCTGCTCTTTGCCAAGACTAGGCCTAAACTGGTGAAGATGGCCAGTCCCAACCTATCCCCAGTTACACTCCTCCTCCCTACTGCCACCGCAGTCCCTGGCCTCCCCTCCCTCCGGTTTCTCCAGCCACACTGCGCAGAGGGGCCGGCTGGCTGCAGCCTGAAGGCTCTGCTCTGCACCAAACCAAATCAGGAAGAACTAACGACTATATTTATCCTCCTGGGCATCACATGACTTAATTATTGCAAGTAAGAGTTCTTAATCAGTGGAAAATAGCAATAATAATAGCAAATGTATACTAGAGCACTTACTACCTGCCAGGCTCTGCCCTATGCACTTTTCACAAGTATCTTCTCCAATTCTTACAACCACCCTATGAGATAAGAGCTGGCATTGTCATTTTATAGATGAAGACACTGAGATATGCAAGGCTGAGGAACTTGCCCAAGGACCGACAGCTGGAACATGATGGAGCTGGGATGCAAGGAGATTAATAATAAATATTCAGTAATTGAGTATTATATTTTACTTAAGAAACCTATACATACATGTTTTGTTTCAACTTAAATAGTTCTTTACATACGGTTAACTCTGAGTTTGGTTTTTTAAATGACAGTGTGACCAGAATTTTTAAATTAAAACAAAAATTAAACAGCTGCCGTCCCTTAGCCTACAATCACTTATTCTGTACTAATAGCCTTTTTTTTAAAATTAGAGAGAGATTGTAGGAGGGTAATTGACAGCATTTTATAGTCTGAAGGCTACCAATTGTCTAATGTAGCCATGTCATATGCTAATATTGATTAAACTTAATGCTGAGATTTTTCAGCAAATGAAAAAAAAATGCAATCTATTTGTATCAGCCTAAGAGGGACCCTTTATGGAATTCTCGCTGTCTGTAATTGACTGCTGTTAGAGCAGACACTGTGTGATGCAGTTACCCTCTGCGATTAGTTTCTGCTTTCCTTAATAAATTACAAGTTACAGTAGTGCTCACTCAGAGCACTGTCTGCACCACACCTGGGAGGGGCAGACAGCAGAACCACCAGATGACCACCAGTGAGGCAGGGATGAGGCCACTGCGTTCCCAGCATCATAGCCAGTTCACCCAAGTGACGAACAAGCCCGTGCTACCACCTTGACTACAGAAAGAAATTGACTGCTGCTCAATTAGGCAGAAATGAGACTGTCACTCACTGCAGTGGAGGCTGAGAATTGCCTTATCTAGTGCTCAATAGCAATTTGGGTTTTTGGAAGTTATTTTACAGTTGTAATTACAAAGGGAAATGAAGTCTGCTTTCGCAGTGTTACCAGGTGCTCTTCCTTCCATTATGACCTTGATGAATGGCCCCCCAGAGCAAACACACAGGCTGCTCTGCTAACTGGTTTCATTACGCAAATGCAGGAATGAAATAAACGCCATTCAATGGAGGCAGCATCTTAAGAAGAGGCAAGGTGGCCGTCTGTCCCCATGTAAACCATTTGGCGAATGATATAATCTTTATTAAGTCAACAAAATCCTTTTAAGGCAAGCAAACCACATTCTAGTCTAGACTTTTTATTTAAAACTTAGGTTTCATGAAACAGGATAAACATATTGCCATTAGCTGGTCTCTTTGATGGACTGGTTTCAAGTCCCATGGAATCACTGGGGGCAAATGGAATCACATGAGCCCAGGTCCTCAGCTGGTATCTGGAGAGTAGAACTTCTCTCAGGATCTGCTGCTAACTTTCCACGGTCGGACCTCACTCCACTTTCCTGTTAAATGGAGTTTTCTGAATGGAATCGCTGGTCAGGAGGGCTTTCGAGAGAGATGCTATGGAAGCAGAGCAGAGTCCTGGATTCTGAGGGTGTTGGCAGGGGCATGAGCAGCCATCCTGTCTAGTCCCTTCTTTGACAGTGGTGGGAACTGAGGGTCAGGGAGGTGGAGTGACTGCCCGAGATCACACAGCCACTTTGTTTCAGGGCCAGAGAGGGAAGCAGATCTCTGAGTCACAGGCCAATCCTCTAAAAAAAAAAAAAAATAAAAAAATAAAAGAAAAAAAATGTATTCCAACTTAATGCTAAGTGGAATACAATGCAAAAATCACAACTTCCACCTTAAGTTCGGCACCCAGTGGGTTGCAGAGCATTTCCCACCTCTATCTCAGGAAGAGCATTAGCTGATGGTCCAGTGATGAGGCTATTCTCTCTTGAAATGGTCATGATTGCTGTGACTGTATTAAAGAGGGCACCATAATAGGACACTTTTTAAGCATGTGCCATCTGTCAGGTGCTGCCTTGATCAGCAAGTTTGCAGATGGGATTCCTGTCCTCCCAAATAAATGAGGAGAATGGGATCCTTTCATACCCTTCTGCCTAAAAAGTTTCCTCTAAATCTCAGACACAACAGTGGAACTAACCAATGAATCTATGTCTCCCAAGTATTTCAGAAACTCTACACCTCTGGTGGCCTGAGTGGAAAACCACTTGCAAGAGTTGGGTTGGTGAGCTAAGAGCTAACCTTCTGACCCTTGCAATAAACAAATAGTAAAGTTGTCTTTTGCTAGTCAGTACAAAAACTCCCTCTCACTGCTCTAAAACCCATTTGGAATTGGTCCAACTTTACATATCTGTTGGATGTTTAAGAAATAGATTAAGAGGTCAACAGAGAAAATGAGACATCTCCAGATGGTTGTCTGAATGGACAGTGGTAAGAAGAAAGGAGTGGGGGGGGGGATGTGAGTTGTGGTGAAACAAAAAGAGCTAATCAAGACCACAGAACCAGAGAAGCCTGGAGTCACCAGTGGAGGGAGCCTGTGATTTTCAAGATCTGTTAAATCGAGAGTCACAGAAAACCCAAGTCAATGCAGTTAAACTATATTGGGCAGCGCTTCTTAAACTTTAAAAAGTGCATATTAATTACCTAGGTATCTTATTAAAATACAGATTCTGATTCAGTAAGTCTAGGGTGGGACCTGAGACTTTCCATTTTTAGCAAGCTCGTGGGTAATGCTGATGTTGCTGGTCCTCGGACCACACTTGCTAGGGTATTTAATTGTCCAAGTGACTGACAAGACAACAGCAGGGGTGGGCTTCGAGATTTCTTGATCCAGAGGTTCAATCTCATCCTCCAGAACAGAATTTGTTTCCACTTCTCTGCACAGCCAGTAACAGCTTCATCTGCAACCAAACAATGCTTCACCTAGTGCTCATATAACAGTTTCCAGTCCAAGCCAAGCTACTTGTCTCTTCATTCTCATCCAGCGAGAGAATGCCAAGCAAAGCTCTGGAAGTTCGCACTAATTGGGCCAGCTTACGTCACATGCCCACCCCTGAGCCGGCCACTGGCCAGAGGAATGGGCTACATGAAAGTTGCTTAAGCCCGTCAGGCCCTGTCCCGTGAGTTGGGCAAAGGAGAAGGTTTCCTTCAAGCACAAGGGCTTCTTGCCAAGAGGTGGCTACCAGGTAAAAAACTGGGTACTGCAGGAGGGGGCATGGAAGGATGAGCACTGAGCTCATTCAATCAACAGAACCTTTGGTCATGGCAGCCAGTGAAGAGTGTGAGCTCTACGTTCTTTCACAGCCTTGGGTCCTTGGATACCCTGAAGCTTTCTCGCTGTGTTTGCAAGGTCACACTGAGGAATTTGTAGCCACAAAGGGATCTGTCAATGTCACTCTGCCCCCACCCATCCACACATACATACTCATTACAGCAGGTGAGACAGAGCTAAGGTCATTTGTGTTCCGTGAATGAAGTCTGTTTTCCAGTCTCCTTTCATAGTGTAGGCCTCCTTCCTTACTCCTGCCATTTCCACTGTACCGCTACAACACCCAAATGTTTTCCCCAGTAAAATGTACTTACCGCATGTTTCACTGTCCAAGGTGACAACTCACTGATCCGATAACCTATTTGATATCACATATGCCCAACAGTGAAATGTGTTACTTCTCCCTGAGAGACCATGCTTACCTTGTAAGCTGGTATCTTCTGCAGTCTCAGTACTTTGAGTCAAAAGATTGAGCCCCATAACAGGATTTCAGGCATCATGACAGGTTCCTGTGGGAAGATGTTTGGGAGCAAAGGAGCCTTTGGAGCTCCTTAGGCCACAGCATGCTGGTGGCCATGTATCCTCACCCAGAGGAAATGCTCACCCAAGGCTGAAGGAAAGGTGAATTTCCAGTTTAGAGACTGTTTCCCACAAGGGAGATTTTTTTCAAACAAAACACACACCATAATATAAAAAAGCACATTGCTTACACTGCTGTTTACAACTTATTTCACTCTACCTTGCTGCCACTTTTGTTTCTCTCCACCGTATTGCAAGTTCTTTGCAGGCAGAACCTTCATGGCACAATGCAGATATTAAATAATGGACAGCACAAGGGCCTAAGTGGTTAGAGCAGCCACAGGTCCCACCACGATTCCTGCAAAAAAATCTTAATGGGATACCCTACAACAAGCATCACTAATGCCACCACCAACAGCTCACTTAAATTATTCACAAAATTTTAAAATACAATTAGAAAGAGTGATCATGACCAGCCATCAGAAAATATGCTCTAAAAAGGGAGAATGACAATAGAATCATGGATAGGGAACTAATCAAATCTAAACATAGCTTTTCTCCAAATTTATAACACCCTTCCCAAAAAAGGAAAGGAGGGAGGGAGGGAGAGAGAATAAGGGAGGGAAGGAGAAATAAAAGGAGGAAGACGTTGCTGGGCAGGGGGAATACTTTGGCTACTGAGCAATGGGACTGAGTATTAAGTAATTTTCTACTTCTGCGTGGGGCCTCCTAAGGTCAAAATTAAAAATTAAAAGAAGAGTCTTTTGAGGATTACACTATGTTGTCTGTACATTCTATCAAATCTCCCACTGGGAAGTAGCCGAGGTAGCAGCCACATTAGGGATGGAACAGAAGCCCCATTCCTGAGAGTTTCCTGTGTCCCCATCACCAGCTCTGACACAGGAGCCGGAAGGACCCTGCACCAGGGGGAGCTAGAACGATCTTTGCGCCCCCAGTAATCTTAACGCTTTTTATTTTCCCCTCAAACTGGCAGCACACTTCTTAGATTTCCATTTTAAAACGTGCTAAATTTTGCTTCACACTGGTTTAAATTATTGGACAGTGGACCAATAAGAGAACAGTGTCAGGTATAAGCTAAGATTGTAAAACTTTTCCAGAATCTGCTTCCACAGTAAATCGTAAAAGGTGCTATTTGGCTCAGAAAACCACTGGAGGTGATTTTCAGTTCTTAGATCTGGCTGAGGAAGTAAAAAATTAAGAGTGGAGGAAAGAGATAGTTTTAGGTTTCTTTCTTCAAAATGGACAGTGTTACATTGGAAAAAAGACACAGGAGATGGAGCACGTGACTTCCTGTAGCTCCAGCGTGAGTGTTAGTTCTGGGTCTTTTGGCTTCAGCCCTGAGAACACAGGGAGGCCTGAGCAGTGGGGCAAAGGGCAGTTTCCTTTCTCTCCTCAAGAAGCTCATCACAGCAGCCTCAGCAAAGGAAGCTGTGAGGATGGGGACTTTATCTTCAGGGAGTGCTTAGAACTTTCTAGCTATGACTACAGTTGTACACAAGAGAAAAAAGTCAAGTGTAATTCCCTATGAAAACCTAAAAACAAGAGAAAGAAAATGTCTAAACATAAGAGCCAAGAAATGGACACCAAATTGTTCTAGATGCATATTTTAAACTCTTGCTTTCCTAAAACCACACTCTAAAATGACATTTAATAAGGGAAGAGAGCCGCTTGAGAGGGCCGGAGGCTTGGGCTTTAGTGCCATTTCTGCTATTTACTGCTGTGTGCCTTTGGAAAAGCCACTTGACCCAGTAGAGTGACCAACTAATCCTGATTTTGCTACTGAAAGTCCCGTGTGTCTGGAAACCCTTCAGTCCCAGGAAAATTGGGGTGGTTGTTTGTCCTCCACAGCCTTGATGCGTCTCCCTTTACTCATTGGTAAAACAATGGAGTTGGATTAGATTATTTCTTAACTCCCATTTAGCTCCAGAAAAAAACTGATTGCCTTGGGGTGTTCCATTATTTTATTTGTTTGTTTACAAATACTGGACTATTTTTACTAAAGGATTTGAGGCAGCTTATAAAGAGTGAGCAGTATAAAATAGAAAATATAGATAGATAGATAGATTTAAAAACCAGTATCAAAAAAAAAAAAACACATCTGGACTACAAGCACAAGGCCAAGGTTAAAGTTGAAACAGAAATATGCTGGACATTTGATCCAATAACTATTACAATTGAGTTGGCAGATCTGGCTCCGAGCTTGATCCTGACTATCAAAGCAAAGAAAGAAAACCTCATGTCTGATATGATTCATTGTCCATGAGGGAAAGTATTAATTTCCCAGGGGAATAGAAGATTTTTCTGAGATTCAGTCTGAAAGAAATTTTACAAATGCAGCTTTATATAGGGAACATTGAAATACCTTGGAAACACTGCACTTAACAATATCCTAATGGTAAACGCAATAATGACTCCCACATGGCTGTTTAGTGAGTGTCCTTCAACGTAAGCGGAGGGTATTATACCAAAACAAACTCAGTGGGAATAATCCTAGAGTCTGTCACAACAAGGGACGTTGGGGGACGTTGGGGCTAAGAACCCAATACCCCAAAGTATGGCACTTTGGCATGCTAAGTACTTTGAACTGAAGGAAATTGCAAAGACCTCAGAAACAAAGTTTAAAAAGAAAAAAGAAACTAATATTTTCTGACCTCCTCCCATCCTCCTGTCTCACACCCCTCTCTATCCTCCGAAGTGAGTCATATAACCCAGAATTCCTCTTCCCCAAAGTGAGTCATGGAACCAAGAACTCCTCTCCCCCAAGCAAGACATAAAACCTATAAAGATCGCTCTCTCCCTTCTCCCTTGAAGACCCTCATTCCAGAGGGGTCCAGCACCAACCCAGGAGGGTGGAATGCTATGCAGAGAGGCCAAGAAGAATCTGAACAGACAGGGCTTGCTGAGTTTCCCCCTAGGTCTATAACCATTAGATCTTCCCCTTTTATCCAATCACATTTCTGCACGGCTGTCCTTTCTTCAACGAACCTGAGCATAAAAATAGATACTTTGCCCTGGTCTTTGGGTCTTCATTTCTGAAAGCTTCCGTGTCAGATAAAACTTTGATTAGATTAACTTGTTTTGCTTTTCTGTTGTTAACCTGTCTTTTGTTATAGGAGCGTCAGTCGTGACCCTCATGATGGATGAGGAAAGGTATTACACCTTTCCACCCCCACAGGGACATTTGAGCTGTTTTTTCTCTTTTGGCTGTTATACTAATGCTGCTATGGACATTCATTTACAATTTGTGAGTGGACACACATTTTCATTTCTCTCAGGTATATACCTAGGAGTGCAAGTGTTAGATCATACAGTAACTCTGTTTAAGCACTTGAGGAACTGCCTGACTGTTTTCCATAGTGGGTATACCATTTTCCATTCCCACCAGCAGTGTTTGAGTGTTCTAATTTCTCTACATCCTCGCCCATACTAATCATTATCTGTCTTTGATTCTAGCTATCCTACTGTATGCATCTCCTTGTGATTTTGATTTGTATTTCCCTAAAGGCTAATGATATTGAGTATCCTTTCATGTGTTTTTGGCCATTTGTGTGTCTTTTTAGGAGAAACACCTATTCAAATCCATTGCCAATTTTTCAATTGGCTTGTCCTTTTATTATAGTAGATCCCCACTATCTACAAGGGATACATTCCAAGGCCCCCCAGTGGCTGCCTGAAAAGTCAGACAGTACTGAACCCCACATACACTATGTTTTTCCTATACATACAGGAAAACTAATGCAGGGCATTATTTCTGGTCTCTCAGTTTTATTTACTGATCTGTATGTCTATCCTTTGAGAATACCTCACTTACTTGATTACTGTAGCTCTGTAATAAGTTTTGAAATTGGGACATGTGAGTCCTACAACTATTTCATCACTTTCAAGATTGTTTTGACAGAAGACATACAAATGGTCAGCAGATATATGAAAAAAATGCTCAGCGTTACTAATCATCAGAGAAATGCAAATCAAAGCTACAATGAGCTATCACCTCACCCCAGTTAGAATGGCTATTATCCAAAAGACAAAAATAACAAATGCCAGTGAGGATGTGAAGAAAAGGGAGCTATTATACACTTTGGTGGGACTGTACATTAGTACAGCCATTGTGGAAAACAGTATGGAAGTTTCTCAAAAAATTAAAAATAGAGCTACCATGTGATCTGGCAACCCCATTACTGGGCATATATCCAAAGGAAAGGAAATCAGTATGTCAAAGAGATACTTTTCCTGTTTATTGTAGGCTATTATCAATACCCAAGATATGGATTCAACCTAAGTGCCCATCTACAGATGAATGGATAAAGAAAATGTATATATAAATGAAATTCTATTCAGCCGTAAAATAGAATGCAATGCTGTCGTTTGTGGCAACAGGGATAAACCTACAGGATATTATGTTAAGTGAAATACGCCAGCCACAGAAAGATAAACACTGCACGCTCTCAGTGGTATGTGGGATCTAAAAAAGTTGATCTCATAGAAGTAGAGAGTAGAATACTGGTTACCAGAGTCTGGGGGCAGGGAGAATGGGTTGTGGTTGGTTGACAGGGAAAAGTTACAGTTAGGAAGAATAAGTTCTGGTGTTTTATTACACAGTAGGGTGACTATAGCCAATAACAATGTAATTGAATATTTCAAGATAGCTAGAAGAGAGGATTTTGGATATTATCACCACAAAGAAATTATAAGTGTTTAAAGTGATGGATATGCTAATTGCCCTCATTTGATCATTGTACATGTATACATGTATTGAAACATCACACTGTACCCCATAAATATGTATAATTATTATGTGTCAATTATAAACTTGAAAAAAAATTAAAAAGAGATTGTTTGACTATTCTGTGTCCCTTGCATTTTCATACAAATTTTAGGATCAGCTTATCAATGTCTGCAAAGAAGTCAAGTGGGATTTTGAAAAGGATTATATTGAACCTGTAGGTCACTTTGGGGACTTTTGCCTTCCTAACAATATTATGTCTTCTGATCCATGAACATGTGATGTCTTTCCATCTATTTAGGTCTTCTTTAATTTCTTTCAACAATGTTTTGTAGTTTTCAGAGTCTGAGTTTTGCACCTCTTTTGTTAAACTTACTCCTGTCTTATTCTTTTAGATGTTATTACAAATGGAATTGTTTTCTTAACATCACTTTGGTTTGCTCAGTGTTATTGTACAGAAATACAATTGATTTTTGTGCATGGATCTTGAATTCTGCAGCCTTGCTGAACTTATTCATTACTTTTGATAGTATTTTAGTGGATTTCTTAGGATTTTCTAAATACAAGATCATGTCATCTGCAAATAGAGACAGTTTCACTTCTTGATCTCCAAGCTGCATATCTTTTATTTCATTTTGTTGCCAAATTGCTCTGGCTAGACCCTCCAGTACAATGTTGAATAGAAGTGACAAGAGTGGACATCCTTGTCTTGTTTCTGATCTTAGGGGGAAAATATTCAGTCTTTCACCATTAAGTATGATATTAGCTGTGGGTTTTTCATAAGTCTGTTTTATGAGGTTGAGGAAGTTCCCTTCTCTTCCTAGTTTGTTGAGTTTTTTTATCACAAAGGGTGTTGAATTTTGTCAAATGCTTTTTCTGTAACTATTGAGATGATCATGTGGTTTCAGTCCTTATTCTATTGATGTGGTGTATTATCCTAATTGATTTCCTGATGATAAACCAACCTTCTATAGTTCCTGAGCATAGTATAATCATTTTTCTATACTGCTAATATTTCGTCAAGGACTTTTGTGTCTATATTCAAAGAGATATTGGTTCATAGTTTTCTTTTCCTGTGATGTCTTTGTATGATTTTGGTATCAGAGTAATTAATACTGGCCTCATAGAATGAGTTGGAAAGTCATCCCTTGTATTTTTTAGAAAAGTTTGTGAAGAATTGGTATCAATTCTCTTTTAAATGTTCAGTAGAATTCATCAATGTTTGGTAGAAGCCATCTGGTCCTAGGCTTTTCTTTGTAGGAAGTCGTTTTTTTATTGCAATCTCTACTTTTTAATTCTTTTTAATTCAATCTCTACTTATTTTAGGTTTATTCCAGTTTTCTATTTCTTCTTTGAGTAATTATGGTAGTTTGTGTTTTTCTAGGAATTTGTCCATTTTGTCTAACTTATCTAGTTCATTGGCATATAGTTGTTCATAGTATTCCCTTATAATTATTTTTATTTCTGGAACATGAGTAGTAATGTCCCTTTTTCAGTTCTGATTTTAGTAATTTGAGGCTTCTCTCTTTTTTGCTTGTTTAGCTAAAGGTTTGTCAATTTTGTTGTTCTTTTCAAAGAACCAACTTTTGGTTTCATTGATTTCTCTCTATTGTTTTTCTATTCTCTATTTTGCTAACCTCTGTTCTAATCCTTGTTATTGCTTCCTTCTGCTTGCTAACAAAGCTTTCTTGACTTATTAAACAGAAGGAAAAATTACTTATCCAGTATACTATTAATGGTCACTTGGGTTGTTTCCTGATTGAGGCTAGAAGCTAGTATGTATAAAGTCATGTGAATATTTCTGTACATTTATTTGAACATTATATGAACATTATATGAACATACACTTTCATTTCTCTTGGGTAAATATCTAGGAGTGGAATAGGAATGGGGTAGATGTATGTTTAACTTTATAGGAAACTGTCAAACAGTTTTCCTAAGTAGTTGTGCCATATTATATTCTAACTATAAATAGCCATCTATGAAAATACCACACCCTCCAATATGTGGTATTGTTGGAGTTTTCCTTTCAGTCCTATGGTGGGAGTATAGTGATATCCTGTCCTTTGGTTTGCATTTCCCTGATAACCAATGAGACTGATTACCTTTTCACTTCTGTCAAAGTAATTGTTCAAACTTTTGTCCCCTTTTCTATTGTGTTGTCTGCCTTTTTCTTGTTGATTTGAGTTCTTTATATATTTTGCATGTGTTTTTGTTAATGATTTATAGTATATTCATACAATGAACTATTACTCTATAGTAATCAAAGTCAATGAACTATAGCTATATACAATTATTTATATAGACTGACTCACAGACATAATGTTGAGCAAAAGAAGTACATACTGTGTAATTCCATTTACATAAAGCTCAAAAACAGGCAAAACCAATGTACTGTGCTAAAAGTCAAAGGTGTGGTCCCTTTAGGATACTGGGTAATAACTGGGAGGGAGCATATGGGGACCTCTGGGGTCTCAGTAACATTCTATTTCTTCAACTGTGTACAGGTTACACAGGTGAGTTCACTTTGTGAAAATCCTTGATATGCCATATTGTAGTTTGTGTACTTTTCTGAATGTTACATCTGAGCAAACTATTGCCAGGAAGGAAAATTGGGCTCTTGAGAAAATCTGTTAATTATCAGATACTTGATATTTATTAGCAGGTTCTCCACATGCTATGTATTTCTCATTGTATGAAAGTGCTTATTTTCCTTTGTCTTGAATACTTTTCTTTTGCGTACTTTATATTGTAAGACTAAAAATTTCGTTAATAATAGGTTAATAACGGAGCTTAACTTTTCCTTTGCTCTGGACTGCAGACACCTTGGCAAATAACACAATCTGAGTTCCCAAAGGCTGTAAGACTTTAAAATCTGCCGTTCCTTCTCCATCAATCCCATAATGCTGAACACAATGCTCATACAATGAAAAGCCGCAGCTAACACCGCTGTAGCTGTCCCCCTAGGAATTCATTGTAAAAGGGTTTCACTGTACTTTGTAAAGCAATTTGGAATCCTTCATGATGAAAGGTTCCATATAAAGAAGGTAATATAATGGACTTGGCTTTCAACTTATTTCATTTAAGCCTTAACAGAAACATGAATCTACTATATTAGCATCATAAACCAATAGGTGCTATATAAATGCTGAATAGAAATATTCTGGGTGAATTAAATTGCAAATATAGCTATGTATTAGCTAAGTGCTTTACCAAGTAGTATGCGAATGTTGATTAATAAGGCAATTATACTCAATTAAAATAATAATAATAATGCTACATTTGTCTATATTTTTCCAGTTCTCTGGGCACCCATTGACTTGTTATTTTGGGATGAGTCTACCACCTATATCTCAAGCCTAAATGCAAACTCACATGAGATGTCTCTTTAGAAGGAAACAGCTTTCCCTCTGGGTTAGTACCAAACCAGGACTCCAGCAATTGTGGGGGTTTGAGGGAATAAAGGAAGTCTCTCTAATACACATGATTGACCTAATGCTTTTAAAGAGTCCATGATACTTGAAAAAATACTCCCAGGTCCTGTTTAATATTGCCCAGGGTTACTTTTATGCTTCTTAGTGCTTCTTTGGGGACCAGATTCTCCAGTGCTTCCCAATATCATGATCACCAGGCATTCGTTATCCATGTCATTAAATAGTTGCTATGCTTCACCCCAAGACAGTGGTGACCAGAAATACCTAAAAAGTTATTAGAATGCTTTTGATAAAGGGTGTGTTAACATGAATCATTACCATCATCATCATTCCTTTTTTATATCGTCTTTGGGGACTGAGAGGTGATTCCCGCTTCTATAGAAGCTGCATTCAAAAAATATATATACTCTTGGTATCTGTGAGTCCAGATTCACAGAGAAATGTCTTTATAGGGAAATGTATTAAATCTACAGCCACTAGTTTTGCATGTATGTCAGATGAAGTACTTACTTTGATGGGTGAAAAATGGCATTTCTACTTCAACCTCTCATTTCCTGTGCCTTACACAGCCTTCCAGTGATGGGACAGAGTACAGCAAAGCTTTTGCTAGAAATCAATTTTCTTACAGCCCTAGCCCTCTGTACAAAATAATATAAATCACCAATCCTGTTGCAGAAAGTTTCAAATTTCACTTTGGATGGGCACACATTTGAAAATGTGGGGAGGAGGGACCGCCAGATTGGAGAGGCTGCTACGAAGAGGATGGTGAGCAGCTGTTCACAGTCATCCTGAAGATGGGGACCTGGCTTAACTGAAACAGGAAGGGTGCGGGTTTACACCCCTGCAAGAAAAGTCACCTCAAGGAAAGTATAGAATGAACCCTATTCTTGTCTCTACTCCTTTGGTTGCAACATCACAGATATTCTATGCAAGAAGATTCTTATCTTAAGAGAAGTCCAGGGAGTTTCAAAGTTCTTTTAACTGTGGAACAGTATGTTCAAGGAAACGTTAACATGAAACCTCAAATGGAAAACAAATAAAAGGCCCAGGATTCTCCCAGTCCTCCTTTCCTTCCCCTCCAGCCCTCCAAGGGGGGACCTCTCAGCCTGTTATCACTGCTCTACTCCAGTGGAATGAAGATCTGTAAGGCGAGGTCACTGTTAGTTACACCCACAAAATCTTCAGTGACACTTCACAAATCAGATATTACCCGAACCAGGCTTTGCGTGATCATGGACTTTGCATGGGGGATGTGTCTCTCAGAGTTCTGTGATATTGGATGGGGTGGGGGAAAACCACTCCAGGCACATCTAACTGAAAGGAATGAAACACAGGGAATGAAGTGCCTGCCAAGTCATTGGAAGGGCTAGAGGAATAAGTCAGGGGGTCACACAGGCTGGATGGCTGGCTTCAAGGTCACACCACAGCAGCTGTGATGCACAGGTCAGGAGACTACCAGGAACTGAATTGCCCCCACTCTGGCTGCTGCCACGGTCATCCTGCGCCTGAGAAGCTGGTGGGGCCCAGCTGCTGCAGACAGCCACATTTGGCAGTGCTTGCTTTTCAGGCAGCGCCACTGCAGGAAGACGGCCTCTGCTCCTCTCTGTCTCGTAAGCTTCAAGATGCAAGGGCATCTCACTGCAGAACCCAAATCACATCCAGAACTACAGCCTCCAAGGAGTCTGAGAATAAATCTGTAGCCTTCCAGCTCCTCAGAAGGAACTAGAAGGACCTCATTAGATCTGGTGCGGAAGAATTTGGGGAGAGGCAACGTTTGGGAAGAGCCTGAGCAAAGGTGGTGCCGATGCAAACTGGAGGATGAATTCTGGGAGTGGAAAGCTGCAGTCCTGCCGTGAAGTCAGCAACAAGCTCTGGTAGCCTCGCTGGATTGATGGAGGGCATAGAATTTCCTTCCACAGAAAAGTTCAAGAATATCTCAGGAAGTCTCTTTTAGGATGATTTGAGATACAGTCTTTGATTTCTTTCCTATTTTGGTAACACAAGAAACTTATTACGTTCATTGTAAAAATATTATAAAATACATTCACTCAAAAAAAATAAATAAATAAAAGCCACCCATAATCCCATCACCCAGATATAATCACATATTGGTGACTCTCCTTCCAGACATTCCAGGGTTATTTTACTATGATATCATGGTTTTTGACTTTTTCTTTACTTACGGATAACATTCCTAATTATTAAATGGCTTTTCAGTGGCATTAGCAATAACAGCCACATTGTTGATAGTATTCTGTTATACTATACTAAACTGGCTCATACTTTATTTAACGTCCCCCCTTTGTTGGACGTACCAGTATTTTAGATTAATAGCAATGGGATAAATAGAAAAGTCAATATTGCAGAGGAGGCTGGAATTGGGAGGTGCTTAAAGCAAAAGTATCAATGGTACGTGAAGAGGCAGCAAAACTCACCATGTGTTGGAGCTGGAAAGAACTTAAGAATCATCCTCATCCACTTTTCTCCTATAACAGTTGGGGCAATGGAGACCACGTTACACTCTCATTATCCCAAACTCTCCAGCCCTTGTTCTCTACATTTCTTTATCCTGCGCTAAGTCATGTACAATTGTTATCAAAACTCCAATGTAAACAGCAACTCACAGAAAATATGACTTAAAGAACAAGGACAACAAAAATCCAAATTATAATAATGCCATTCCATTCCATTCACCCAGCATTTATTAAGAGACTACTCTGTGGCTAATACAGTGCTATGAGAAGGGGTTAAAAAGAAAACCCGAAAGAGACCCTACCCTCAACGCAGTTACTGTCTTACAAAGGAGATGAGAAGGAATCTTTCAGTCGCACTGAGGCACCTGCTTGTCCTACCTATGGGAATGGCCCTGGGTCCCAGATAATTTCTTCCACATCTTCTCGCCTCTTGGGTTTCGGTTGTGAAAAAAGCAGGAAAGTGAGACAGAAGTGTATATGGTTTTATATCTTCCAGTACAAGAACATTTAAGACCTGATCTCTAATATTTTTCTTGTCTAGGCATCCCCATCTTTTTTTTATTTTTTAATAAAGCAAAAGGAAGTTGTCCCTTGTGGTTTGCAGTGAGAGTTCATTATCAGACAAACACTTGGCTTTTAAATGGTGTTAACACTGAAATCCTCTCGTCTTTTTCTAGTTAAGATTTCCTCATCTTGATCCTCTCTCCTCAAATATCGATCACACATTGCATGCTTCAAAGTGTTCACTTAATCATGCCACTTTTTCCAAGAGAGTAGCTAACTCTTAATATGCAGCAGGTTTCCTATTACACTTCCCTTGCTTTAACAATATCTTGAAAGAGTAAATCTGCCAATAAAGAAACCACCCAGACCAAAAAGCCTTTGCAGAAATTCTCCCAAATGGAGTTGGACTGTAAGTGGGGAAGATGTGGCCATAATATGCACACCCTGCCTGGGGCTCCCGGACCCATTTATTGACGGGCCCCACTTGAGTGGAGACGAAGCTTCCACCCATCGCTCCCTCTCACATGACTTTCAGCTTCTGGGGGCTCAGCCACTTGCATCTGAAGCTGTTTGGGGACTATGAATTCCAAGCATGGTTTAAGATCTGGTCATGTTGCTCTGTTGTTCTTGTATTTCCTCTGTTTGACAATTTGTAGCTTTTAATTTTGGGAGGGACAGGGTAATAGCTCTTAAGCAGATGGCTGTAATTGGTCCCCAGGGGTGAACTTTGGGAGGGAGTTTGGATGAGACTCTCACCAAGGTTCTAGGATTCTGTGACTCACTGGGCTTGACTCAAGGCCAGGAGTGAAGTTGCTGATTGCTTCCAACCTGTTCTTCGGCGAGTAATAAATGTCAATTGATCTTTCTTCATATTCTAGAAGCCATCTCCATATAAGAGAACATGAAAAATAGCATGTGCTAAAAATGCGTTCACGGGAGCCAAACTCATGCGTGCTTAGAATGAAGTTGTTGCATCCAGTCCATTTGTCATTCTTTTTATGTCCAAGTTTTAGTAACAGGATGTTTTCAAATAGTTTACATTTCTCTTGGGACATCTTCCCTAACCAAATGTCATACTAGTATTAGGCAGGAGTTATTTGGATTTGCTCAATTCTTGTTGTTTCCAACAAGATTTAGGCCCATTTTGGCAAGCAGAATTCTGCATTGAAGATAATGGGATTTTCTTGCCTGTCCATAAGGAGAAAAATTATTAGATCAGTGGGAATTTTACAGAGTGCATTATTAAATCCTTGGACATGAAAAACTTCAGCTACTTGGGATGCAAATTGCAACTGACATTTAAATCATACTTATGAAAATGTTAAAGTTGATATTTATTTTTACTAATTTCATTTTATGTAATGCTTAGTGTTCTCTAAGAAAATTATGTTTAGTAGGTCTTCCTTTTTTCTTCTAAACTCCTTTATTGTACTCCAAAATATTCTGTCTTTACTGGTTACAGAGTAGTCAATCTGCATTGTAGAAAATTTGGAAAATACAGAAAAATGTTTTAAAAATTTTAAAAGTACCTATGATTCTTTAATCTTTTTTTTTAAAAGATAGTCAACAGTGGATGCTATTTGAAATCTCATTAAATTGTAAATTTTTTTCTGAATTATTTCCTGATTTAAACCTTGAGTCTTTCTTCTGACAAAGGTTTTGCTCCAGCTCCAAGACTTCCTGATACCACACTTCAAATGAAGCTTAGTTCTGGAACGACTGCTTGTCAGATAAGTAGACAAGAAAATAGGGGCAAAGGGTGGTTCAGCCTGGTTCATCTCATGGGGGTCTTGGTCAAACCACCGTTTCCTTATTAATGTAATATTCTGTGAATAAAATCAAGATTAGAACCATGCATGCAGTTGAAGGAATTAGTAGTAATAAAAGAATATATTCAACAAGTTAGAAAATGAAGTATCAGCCCTGGCTACAAGAGAGTCTGGGGAAATGAGCACTTTGAGTTGGACACACTGATGCTCTGGGTCAAATGATGTTTCCGAAATAAGAGGCAAGAAGGAAGTGAATAACCGGTAGGCAGCTACCCGTGTCTTCCAGGGAGACACTCACAGAGCCACCTGGGGCAAATCTAGGACACTAATCTAGGGCCTCTAACCACACATCCCACGAGCTTTGGGCTACAGAGGAGTTATTACGCCTACTTGTCCATCTAAACCTGAAACCAAGTCAACAAGACAGTTACGTTTTAGAATTGTTCGACACAAGCAGTGAAAGATAAAGTCATATTGTAACAGGGCATGTGGAGTTTTTACTAAATCAAATCATACAGATGTATTTACAGCCTAATTCCCCTTCTATCTCCAGCAGACTCTGAAAAGCCAAGTCTCTGGAAGCAAATTCTTTCCAGACACAACTATCCTGAGATCCATGCCAAGCAATGTTTGTTCTAGAACCACTAGTTTTTCATATAAGCAATTGCTAAACTGAAATATGTATCCTGGCTAACAAACATTAGGTAGAAAAAAAAAAAACCTATTTATTTAATTCAACAGATTTTTGTTTTGGATTAACTTAGTTCCACAGGTTTGTGTGTAGATATGACTTTAATCTTCTAGGACATCATTGTTTACGTGCTTCAAATATATCTTTATACTAAAATTCTCTCTAAAGCTAAATTTCTATGACATTTTCATAGGCTTATGTCTTCCCATGCAAATTTAAAAGCAAAGGCATTCTCCAGCTAATCCCACTACCTTGAACCCGCTCCAGGCTGAGAACTGATTAATTCTTCATCATCTTCCCATCCTGCCGCTTCTTTCTCCTATTTATCACCTCCGTTCTCTCACTCTAGCCTGTAGATTGGGTGACATTTAGAAGTATAGAGGACTATACTTAGGTATTATTTGGAAGAACACTGTCACAACAAGGTTCCGTTTTACTGCAGCCTTGCCCTTCCTTGCTCTTTGCTGTGAGTGAGTGGCTAATTGCCCAGAATTTCTAAGATCTGGGTTTAAAACTCCGCTGTCTCTAGGCTGTCCCTATTATTGAATGAGATAACTGCCCTTGGCAGAGGTGCATAGAGCTGTTTTGATGGCACAGCACATTAATTTGCAACCACTGCTGCACAGAATGAAGGAAATGCAACCGCTGTCCTCCTGGGAGAAGCCACTTAGGCAAGAAAATAAATAAGAGGATTGTGATTATATTTGGAACTCTTAGGCTTGTGCCCAGGGAGGCTCCGTCTTTAAACTCTTGTCATTTCATGTTTACACAGAAATTATAACAGAAAAGAAAAGGCTCATTGTTTTCTATACAAGCATTTACAAAATGTATCCACGTTCTATTGAGGGTCATCTGTGCCACAATTTGCATGTGTTCATTATTTCACCTCTTTATATGAGATAACAAATCTGAAGAGCCCAGCAGGGTCTCTGGCACATAGTAGGCCACCCAGAAATGTCTTTTTTCTACCCTTCTCCCTTTTTCACTTACATCTTGTTTCCCCTACTTCTCGTCAGAGGTCATTCTGAAGAGAATCTGTAATTCCGGCATATCTATACCACACGGTCCGTCAGAGCCAGGGGACGTCGTGCTCTGCCATTTGATGAGTTCTCCTCGTCCCTGCTAATCTTTGTGCATGACAATCTCTTCACTGGTGGGTGCAAAGAGTCCATGTTCAAGCTGTTTGCTCTTCCCCCACCTGCCATGATTAATTCAGCAAACCGAATGTTAGTGTAGCTGGGGGAGAGATATGCACGTGAGTAACAATTTAATAACATTATCAAATAATAATTTATATTATTTAATGATAACAGTATGTATCAGGCACTGGGTGAAATACTGTAACAATAACTTTCATTACTGTAGACAATATTTATTGAGCACTTACTACATGCCAAACACTGTGCTAAATATTTTTTCGTGCTAAATGATTTTACATACTATATATAATTACTTACTGAATGGGCCCAATGAAGTAGACTTTAATCTAAAGACATCTTAATTTCTCTCCTTCAAACACAGCCTGTCGGAGATTGGACAATATCAGATACCTATCTCTCCAGGTCACTTTCAATTATTAAAACAGTCTGGGCTGGGCACGGTGGCTCACGCCTATAATCCTAGCACTCTGGGAGGCCAAGGCAGGAAGATCGCTTGAGGTTGGGAGTTCGAGACTAGCCTGAGCAAGAGCGAGACCCTATCTCTACCAAAAATCGGTGGCGTTCTCCTGTAGTCCCAGCTACTCAGGAGGCTGAGGCAGGAGGATCACTTGAGCCCAGGAGTTCAAGGTTGCAGTGAGCTATGATGACACCACTGCACTCTACCCCAGGCAACAGAGCAAGACTCTGTCTCTTAAACAAATAATAAAAGAAAATAGTCTTAATTTCAGATATGATAAAGTCCAATCCAGACTGGACTGGACTAAAACAAAACTTCAGAATCATATCCGGTTTAAATCTGCCTGAAGCCCGGATGGCTTTCCAGTTGCCATCTGCAATCCCCATAAAGAGGAGCTGTGCCTGACTTCCAGGACATGCCCCAGTCATTGTTCAGTAGCTTCCTCTCTCTATTTGAGCAAGCTGGCAGCCTTACAACCAACCTCCCCTGACTAGAAGAAGACGGACAATAAATTCTGAGCAGAGCTTTTGAGAAACAAGACACTTTGGCTGCTGCATCGTCCGCACTGGCCCCCGCCCAACCATTCTGGCAGGAATCAGCCGCCGTTCTCTACCTTTCCACCTTGAAGAGCTCATGACTTGTGGTTTCGTGATTTTTAAACTAACATCCTTATTTATGTAAAAGGATGTTGAGCCTGAAGTTTCGACTAGGCATCCAGAGAGATGGAGAGGGGATTTTTTGCAGGAGGGTATTTTGGGGAAGGTTTCACCCCCGATTGGGAGGGAGGTTCCTGCCTTCTCCCCTCCAATGGTGCAGGGCTACTGTGATGCTACTTGGCAAACTTGATACGCAAGCCCCGTGAAGTGCACTGAATCTCTAGCCTCCTCTCGCATAGTCTACTGGGGCCATGATTGCTGGATCTCTTAGGCCACTCTTTGTAAATCCTGAGGGATGTGCCTTGTTCCACTCTTTTGAACGTGGAGTTCCTTTTCCCCTATATCTCCATCTGGGGGTGCAGTCAAAACCCGAGACAACAGGGTGACTTCCCCTCCATCTTCTGTTACACAAACAAAAATCAGACTTAATCCTCACAACAGCCTTCTGAGGGAGATAATAAGATCCCTACTTTACAAATGAGGAATTGCAGTGAGATTAAATATCTTGTCCTAGATCACATATTTAGTAACGCTAATACAGGATTAAAACCGGGTAGATCTGATGTCATAGCCCAATCTTTCCCCCACACCTTGGCAGGGAAGAAGGCAAAAACAGTCTGGCATGAGCAGGGCCCTGAGGGGTGAGCCGGCCATGTCTGCACTCTGCTAGCAGGTGCCCCTGGCCAGCTGGGCTTCAAGGGCACGTGGGGGATGGTGGGAGATGGGTCCGCAGAGGTATGATCAGGCCAGACCATGGAGGACAGCGGTTGTGGAAGGTGCATGTAAAAATGGTGGGGCGGTTTGGACTCTGCTAGAGAGAACTGGGAGTCATTCCGGTTTTGAGCAGGTAACAGGGACTCCCCCATATCTCTGCTTCAGGGATTGTCCAGGTGGTTGGGTGGCAGCAGGAAGGAGAGAATGGGGTTGCAGGGAGAGGCATGTTGCACAGTCTGAGTGCAGGCAGCAGGAATCCGGGTCCCCAGCAAGGCAGTGCTGTCGGGATGGAGGAAGTGGGGCTGGGCCAGGAGAAAAAACAGTGACCTGCAGTGCAACTAGCTCTCCACAGACACAGAGAACATGGAGGCAGGAACTGGAAACGGGGGTGGGTGCTAAGAGTGTGGGTACCCTGGACAAACGCAGCCCTAAGGGCTTCCCTGGGGAGCTTGGCCCAGCAGACATCACGACAGAGGGGTGCTGAGCTTTGCAAAGGCAACTTAAATGCTCAGCCAAACGCATTCCTGCCACACAGATGGCCGTCGCACCGACATGTGTTTTTAATGGATTTCCAGGCTGCTAACAGTTAACATTGTTAATGACCTGCGGAGAGTTCAGATCTTGGATAAGGGCTACTTGCAAATCTTGGTTATTACTTTTAAAGTATGCAAAGTAAGCCTAGGCTGGTTCTTCTCTTCTTCTTTTTAAAAAATGTAGATTCTGAAGCCTTAAGGGTGTGTGTGTGTGCGTGCGCGCACGCGAGTGTTAGGCCATGTCTATATCATCTCTCCGCACTGACAGACCATTTTCTCTGCCTGAGTCAGGTCACCTTGCTAGGGCTGGGAAATTTCATGTCAAGCATGAAGCTTTTCATTCTAAATCAGTTTTTACTTCTAAATGAGTTCCACAAAACAGCATCCGTTAATCAACACCCTGTTCAATCATGAATCCTTTTAGGCTGGGGTAGATCAAGTGTGAGTGTCTGACCAGCTTCAGATGGAGTCCACACTCCTGAGCCCCTGAGACCCTTCGTAATCTGTGCCCTCTCAGTCTTCCAGCCTCGCCTCTTCCCCCTCAGGGCTCCCTATTTCTCAGCCTTTTCAGACTCACTGTTCACCCAGCACGCTTCTGCGCACACCGATGCCGCAGCTCGCGTCATTCTTTCTGCTTGTGCCTTTTAGGTGCAGCACTGCGCATGCCCTGCCTTCCTCGCCTAGCCCCAACGCGCCTTTAATGCTTAGCGGAGGTGACACCTCTTCCAGGGAGCTCTCCATCACCCGCTGCTCCGCATTTTCATCTTCTGTGCTCACACGGTTTTATCACGACACTCACACTGTATTTTAAAAGTAAGTATTTCCCCCCTGATTATAAAAATCACTCACAGTTAATGTACAAAATTTGGGAAATACAAAAAAAACAAAAACACTTTAAGGAGAAAAAAATTACCCATACACTAACAACATAAGCACTGATAACATTTTGATGAATTTCTTTCCAGTATTTTTTTCCATGTGGGTATTTGTAAAATTCTCATACTCAGGAAAGGAAAAAAATTAAATTCTGCAAAAAGACAAGAAGAATATTGACTGAAAAAAGTTCCATGCACTTAGTAATTCTAGGTGCCTGGTAACTTTAAAAAATAGCTTAGAAAATTTAAAAATCAAATTGCAGGGATTTTTTTGTTAGCACCAGTTTAATAAAAATATGAACTGGAAAATGAGAGTTTGAACAAACCTGTTTAAACAGCACGTATTCTTTTTTCATTCAGCATCTTGTCATATCCTAAAACGTCTTTTAAAATGCATTTTTACTCCATAATCCTCTGTCTTATGTTTCTCATTGTATTTTAATGCTGCTTACTTTTTGGAAGCCCCTACCAGACTACAAGCTGCTTTCAGGCAGGGCCCGTAATCTTACCATTTTTTATCCGATCCCAGTCCTGATGGAGCAGTGAGCATGTAATAAACTGAATGAACAAAAGATGACCTCAGTCCTCCTGCATTCCTTACTCAGCCAACCCACCCCTGACTATTTGTGAGCCACTGCTGCAGTGTCCAAGACTGTGCCACAGTCCACAGGTCTGGTGGATGCCGGCTGTGCCAGCCGCACGCGCCTTCAGGGGCGAAGGGCCAACTCTCCTGCCTGCGGGGACTGCGCCGGCGGAAAGCTCTTGAGGACTGCCTCGCCTAGCGTGCTGCTTTGTCCAAGGTCGCTGCCTCTCCTGTGGTGGCCTGCATCCAATGACTGGTCCATGAAGGTATAAAGATCTGGGCCCTGTGTCCCAACTGGGGACAACTCTGAAAAGTCCTGCTTCAGGATTCTCCTAACATCTGCGGAGGTTGCTACGGAGACCACATCATGGCAGAACTTCTCCCCCTGCCCAATCCTGCTTC
>CAUYRT010034131.1:0-11321 GCA_963574885.1 Lepilemur ruficaudatus
ATGCAAGGTTTTGAACCTCTCTTATGGTATGCCTTTATTCTAATGAGCTAACCACACACGGCAGATTCTAATGGATTCTAAAGAGTAGCTGAACAATGTCTCTAATTTTAGATTTTCAATATGGTAAAAAAAAAAAAAAAAGCCTATAACCTACTAAGTCCTACTAAGTCTTTCTCTGCCATAGATTTGTCCACCAGAAGCTCAGCACAGAACCCCAAGCCTCAGATACCTGCAGGACTACTCACAGATATGTTGGTATTTTCGCCAGAATGGGAGACAACCATAATCCTGAGTGACACAGTCCTGAAAGCCATAATCCCCAATGCTGAAATCCTGAAAGATCAAAATCCTAAAAATAAAATTCTGGAAAGAATAATTTAAAAATTCTTTAAAAGATATCTATTTACATTTTTAAAGAGGATTTATTTGAGAGACATATAAAAACATGACAGAGCATTTTGTAGACCACTTTACAAAATAAAATAGGCAAAATATACATATTTTGTAAGCATAAACAGGTATACCAATGACAGTCACATGGTTATAAGCAGAAGTTATGAGCAGATGAACCACAGTCATTGGATAAATAAGCACCACACGTACTCACCAGCAAATTGGTTTCACTGATCAACACCTAAGTGGATATATAGGAATAACATTTATCAGGTGTTGGGCAGATGGGAGGGGGGAGGAGGGGATGGGTATATACATACATGAGTGTGATGCGCACCACCTGGGGGATGGACATGCTTGAAGCTCTGACTCTGGAGGGGAAGGGGGGAAAGGCAACACACATAACCTAAACATTTG
This sequence comes from Lepilemur ruficaudatus, assembly GCA_963574885.1. Lineage (NCBI taxonomy): Eukaryota > Metazoa > Chordata > Mammalia > Primates > Lepilemuridae > Lepilemur > Lepilemur ruficaudatus. The sequence goes on from CAUYRT010034131.1 coordinate 811, forward strand.
CACCCCCATAATATGCTGAAATAAAAAAAAAAGCAAAAAAAATGATATATGTAAATGCATAGCACTATGGTTGGTAATTGTGGGCACCGAGCTTTATACCTGTGGTCATCTGAAATACTGTGATGGACAACCGAAGTCTTTTGATGAGATGGGTCGCCACCAATCACCACCAACCAGCCACCCAAAGAGCCAAGATCTTGAGAAATTTTGTCTTTCACCAATGCAGATGTACAAGAAGAACATCTCTTCATTTATTGAGGATGTTTAATACTAACACACAAAGACAACGTTGTGATAATGCATTTTGATGAAGTCACGTTTGCAAAACATGCGTAAAACAAATTAGAACTCTCTAAAAGTTTTTACACCATTTACACCTCCAGTGAAGGTGGAAGTGTGTGAAGATGAAATGCACAGCATAGCGAATTGTAAAAAATAATGCTGATGGCCAGGCGCAGTGGCTCACGCCTGTCATCCTAGCACTCTGGGAGGCTGAGGTGGGCGGATCCCTCAAGGTCAGGAGTTTGAAACCAGCCTGAGACAGAGACCCTGTCTCTACTAAAATTAGAAAGAAATTAATTGGCCAACTAAAAATATACAGAAAAAAAATTAGCCGGGCATGGTGGCACATGCCTGTAGTCCCAGCTACTCAGGAGGCTTAGGCAATAGGATCGCTTGAGCCGTGGAGGGTGTGGTTGCTTTGAGCTTGGCTGACACCACGGCAATATCGCCCGGTTGACCAAGTGAGACTCTGTATAAAAAAAAAAAAAAAAAAAAAAAGTAATGCTGACAATTTAGTGGGGGAAAAACCTAAAGAAAGAAAAAGAAAAGATAAAAAACTAAAAGTAAAATTTGATATATGAAAAAGTGTATTACAGGTATAGATTATGGGCAATTACCCAGAGATAGTCCATAAGAGCTGGCCAACTTTCACAATCATTAACTATATTTTGAAGTCTTGCATCATGATGAATAGCTACTTTATTTAAGACATAGCTCTCCTCGGAGCATATGTTCACATTCATCTTCTACATGGCGCTGCTCTTTTTGAAATTCTTCTGTGATTCAATATACACTGACATGAGCATTCCCTGTTGAATCTTCCCATCTTCTGTGCCATGTTTCTATGTTGTTTTGGGTATGCGGAAATGCATTCTGCATGCGCTCATATACAGACCACAGATTTGGCAGGAGCAATACTGGTGATCAAACAGCAACACCATTGCGTGTCTTCTTATCCTTCCATGCACATAATAATTTTTGCACTAGTCAGTTTTCCCTGGCTTCTTCAGGCAAATACGGCTTTAATTCATTAAAAACTTGTGGAATGTCATCAGCTGGAAGGAATGCCAATGTAGACAAACGACAACATTTTTAAACTGAGGTTTTCGTCGCTGCCATATCACATGATGAATCCACTCATCTGAATTTTCTGCCAAATGCATTGGGCTGAATGGAAAAGACAAACTTTATTGGTAACACCTTGAAATTCATTTTTAGAAGCCTTGATTGCCACTGATTCCAAATCCATCATTATGGTCTGAGGATTCCATTGAAATCCATTTACTTCCACGTAAAGACAAGGTAAGAGTTCCTCCTAACATGATGCGACTATCCTGTGATTGTGATTTTTGGGATTTTAGACATTAGGGATTTTAGAATGTAGGGCTTTTGCTATTTCGGGATTTCAACATTGAGGATTATGGCATTTGGTATTATATCTTTCAGGATTATGATCAAATCCTCCAGAACTAACCCAGTCAGAGCCTGCTCAGGCTAGCTTGGCTCATGACATCTTCTAGATAAGGATGAGCCAAAATTTTCTCATTTGGTAACTAGTTGATGCTGTAAGAGGTAATGTCATTTGCACAGGCCAGGATCTTGACAAACTAAGATGTATGAGTGTTTCTGTATCCTGGGTGAGAGAGAGAGAGACAAAAAGGAATAAAAGAGAAGGAGATGGTGTGTCGTTTGTAAATGCATTTTATATAAATGTAAATACCTGCATAAATAACATGTCTAGAAAAGGCAAAACTATAAAGACAGAGAACATAATAGAAGTTGCCTGGGGGTGGAGTGTGAAAGCAGGAATTGACTGCACCTAGACACAAAGGAACTTTGATGCAAGTGTTGTAAAACTAGATTATGGGGAAGGTTGTGCAACTGTATAATTTTACTGAAACTCACCTCACTTTGGACAATGGGCCTAAACTCAATCCAGGATAATATAAGTGGTGCTATCTCACTGTCGTTTCTTATAATTGAGTAATATTCCACTGTATACATATACCAAATTTTAATAATTCACTCATGAATTGACGAGCACTTGGGTTGTTTCCACGTCCTTGCAATAGTGAACTGTGCTATGGCCAATTATTTTTCACAAGGATGCTAAGACCATTCAATGAAGAAAGACTAGTTCCTCAACAAATGGCACTAAGGCAATGGGATTTCTGCATGGGAAAGAATGGAGTTAGATTTCTACTTCACATCGTATACAAAAATTAACTCAAAATAGATGCTTGACCTAAACATAAGAGCTAAAAATAAAAACCTTTTAGAATAAAACATAGGGGTAAATCTTCATAACCTCAGATTTGGCAAAGAGTTCTTAGATATGACAACATCTCTATGAAAAACTAGATAAATTAAATCAATACTCCAAGTGAAAGATACTTTACCACATACATTCATACACAAAACAGATGATCTTAGTGAAGTTAAGAAATTCTGATTTCAAAAAGAAAAATAATAATAACACATACCACATACAAAAACTGTTTTTTATCACCCTTGAGCAAGCCCAGTCCTGTTTCAAAAAGAATTTGACATACAGCAGGTACTCATTAGGTGTTGACTAGCCGTTTTAAAAAATGAACGATAGAAAAGTAATTATGAGGGCACTAGCCCTAAATCTTAAGAATCACATTAGTATTTCCCTGGTAGTATTAATGGAGAGGAATCTTCCAAGCAATAAATAGTGTTTGATGAGTGAGAGAAGAGATTCCTCTCTATTGAAACAGTTGCTGGTCTGGTATGCTGCCAAACACCCAGAAATTATGGAGATGGGAGACATCGGAATTTTCCATGGACATGAAAGACAAAAATTATAAACAAAGAGCACCAATTAAAGAAGCATTTTCCCTACTTGTCAAAGCAAAATATGCCTAAGACACCGCCAATAATATTCAGATGCCAGCCGACAGATGACAAAATCACCAAATCTCTGCTAGAGTTTATTTCTCACTCACGTTCATGCCAATCCAAGCTTTTTTAAACTTTGCATCTGCTGCCTTGGCTGCAGAGGCCTGTTCCCGTGCTGGTGACAGAATCTAGCGTGAGGCTTAACAGCACGGATTTGCGGCTAGCCTGTGTCTGCCACGCCTGAGGCACTACTGGCCTGAGGGTCATCTGCCCCACTTAGAGAAACCACTGATGAGAAGAATCACTTATTTCTTTCTGTCACTTACTGCTGTCCATGTTATAATATCTCTTTCATAGGTTTCTGAGAAATTAGGGATCACCCAAGAAACTGGAAATTTATTTCATATTTGAAACCTATTTTTTCATTTTTTCATATATTTATTTTTACTTTTGTAATTGGATTCCGGAGTCAGACTATAACAGGAAGATATGAGTCGCTGGTCATTTCATACACCAATGCTCTACCTGGTTTGCATCTCCTATTAGAGAAACCTGGCATCTGAGAAGCAGGTGCCAAGACAGAATTAGATGAGTGTTAATGGCTGAATGAATCACGTTCCTCTAAAATCCATGCATGGAAGTCCTAATGCCCAATACTTCAGAATGTGATTGTTTTAGGAATGTGACTGCAGTTAGGATCTTTAAAGATGTAATTAAGTTAAAATGGGCTCATTAGAATGGACCCCAATCCAATAAAACTGGTGTCCTTATAAGAAGAGGAGCTTAGGACACAGACACACAGAGGGAGGATGACGTGAGGACACAGGGAGAAGACAGCCATCTGCAGCCAAGGGGAGAGGGCTCAGGAGAAACCAACGCTGCCGACACCTTGATCTTGGATTTCCAGCCAATAATAGATGGGCTTCATTTCTGCTGTTTGAGCCACCCAGTCTGCGGTGCTTTGTCACGGCAGCCCAAGCAACGAGCAAGAGACTTATGGGAAAAGCGCTTCTGAAGGAAAAAGGAGAGAGAAAACATGAGAAGGTACAGAGAGCTTCCAACTGCAATGCGGGTTTGGCATGTGTGGCATGAGAGGGGAAAGGAAGGAGGATTGTAAGAGGCTGGGACTGCAGCAGCTGCCAGAGAAGTCCCTGAGCAGATACTGCCTGTTAGAGAAGCACTTCACCGTCATGCTCAGTCATTGGCTGGACATGGCTCAACTCAGAGGACTGTGGCTGAGGCATGAACTTTGCAACAGACCCCAAGGCTGGGGACTGCCGGCCACCTGCACTCCCTGCAATGTGCTCTCCTAAAGGGAGACCTGAGGGACACACCTCTGCAGCTGCCTCCCTGGGTGACAAACTGTGGGCCTGTCCCTGGCCTTTCCTTCCCCAAAGACACTCCTCTTCCTTACCCTCCCTGAACACTTCTGCAGGAGCTCACGGGAAACAGCAGGAAAGCAGAGCTGAACTGGAGGTTACAGGCTGAACAATGGGAGAAACGCCAACCTATCGGAAAATGAGGAGGGGAAAGCTTCCCCTTGCCCTGGTTTCAAAGAGTCAAAGCTACAATTCAAGAACTCACCCCTCCTAGGCTACTGATGTCCTAATAGCAAAGGATATTTTCAAAATGCCATCCTGATTGTGTCATGCCTCTGTTTAAAATCCTTCTCCTGCTCCTCACTGCCCACTGCAGTGGACTTAGTTCCCCCAAAGAACCATTTTTGAGCATGCACCAAATGCACATACACACACATTCACTATGCAATAATATATATGTACATTTTAAAGCATAAAGTTAGAAATTAAACATAATTTTGATTTCCAACCTCTGAGCCAGAGTCATGAGGGAGTTTTGGCTCCCTATGGAAACTAACAGCTGACATCTCTCTCTTTCTCTCTCTTTTTTTAATTTAATTTTTTTTTTTTTTTTTTTTTGTGACAGAGTCTTGCTCTGTTGCCCAGGCTAGAGTGCCATGGCGTTAGCTTAGCTCACAGCAACCTCAAACTCCTGGCTCATGTGACCCTTCTGCCTCAGCGTCCCCAGTAGCTGGGACTACAGGCATGTGCCACCATGCCCCGCTAATTTTTTCTATTTTTGGTTGTCTGGCTGATTTCTTTTTATTTTTAGTAGAGATGGGGTCTTGCTCTTGCTCAGACTTGTCTCAAACTCCTGACCTCAAGCAATCCTCCCCACCTCGGCCTCCCAGAGTGCTAGGATTATAGGCATGAGCCACCACGCCCAGCCTCTCTCTCTCTCTTTTTTTTTTTTTTTTTTTTGAGGCAGGGTCTCGTTCTGTTACCCAGGCTGAAGTGCAGTACCAAGATCGTAGCTCACTAATAAGTAACACAAATAAATACCAACAGGATTTCTAATATGTCTTCCATACTCCATCACTTTGGACACCACCCTCTTGTTAGACAAAGTCTAAAATCCTTAACGCAGCATGCATTCAGGCTCTGGCCCTTCCCTCCTTCTGCTTCATGCCCCACCCCTCTATCTGCACATCTTATTCCCCTTTCTCCAAATACGCTGTGATCACTCATGTCTTTGCACATGCCATTTTCTCTTTCTGAAATGCCCTTCCCCCTTTCATTTTCCTGGCTTTCTTCTAACTCGATCTAGGACAGTAGGGACCCAGCTCAATCCCCCATGAGGGGCTATCGTTAGGGTTAAGGTTAGGTGTCTTTCCTATCAACACTCATAGCCTTAAACCTCCCTGGGCCAACTGCCTCCAGAGCACTTCTTCCGTGTATTGTAATTTTTTGTTTACCTAGCTATATTCCCTACTTGAGGGCATGAATTTTTTTCTGGCCCACGACAACTTGTCATCCAGCAACTATCACAGAAATGATGTGCTTGGCACTCAATAGGCATTCAATCAATCTTTGATTAATGACTGCTTCATGGACTCCATTTATGCAAGGCCCCTTAAACATTTCCAGTGTGGAGATGGCTCTGAATGCACTAAACAAATACAATGTAATGCTATTCTGCTAAGCTTTGCATATACCTCCTTCAGAGAATATGTAGAGTTATTTTCCTAGCAGAGGTTACTTTTTTTTCTAAATCTGTGGTTTTGAATGGATCAGTAGATCAACTATATCACAATCACTTGGAACACCTAATGAGACAGGAAGTAAATGAAACAGGGCAGGGACCCCTCTTCGGGGCCTGTCAGGCCCCACAAGCATGGAAATAAAGGAAAATCTTGAGACCCTTCAGGGGAAGTGCAAGCACCTGGCTGGCCTTAAAAAGTGAATGGACAACCTGATGGAAACAATGGCCCTCCGCTCCCACTGAGCCAGAGTCGTGAGATGTTTTGGCTCCCTATGGAAACTAACAGCTGACATCTCCCTTTTTTTTCCCCATCTTGAGACAAGGTCTCACTCTGTCACCCAGGCTGGAGTGCAGTGTCACAATCATAGCTCACTGCAGCCTCAAATTCCTGGGCTCAAGGGATCCTTCCCCCTTAGCCTGGGACTGGGACTACAGGCTATGTATGTTCTTAAGTTGTTTTTTAGAAACCTCCACAGAATGGACAATGTAGATAAGGGGAACTGAAGAATTGAACTCGAACCAACACTCCTTATTCTAAATTTCCCCGAGGGGCATCTCACACCCATGTTAACATTCCTTTCCACTAATATAAGAATCTGTGAATCCACCTCTGCCCCCCACTCCCCCACTCCCGCACTTCAGGATATCCTGCCTTATGGGACTAGACCAATGTATAACCTCCATGTATTGATTTATAATATTGCCTGCCTGAAATGTATTCCTTTCTTTAAAAATCCTGCCTTGGCCAGGCACGGTGGCTCACGCCTGTAATCCTAGCACTCTGGGAGACCGAGGCAGGCGGATCACTCAAGGTCAGGAGTTCGAAACCAGCCTGAGCAAGAGTGAGACCCCGTCTCTACTAAAAAAATAGAAAGAAATTAATTGGCCAACTAAAAATATATAGAAAAAATAGCCAGGCATGGTGGCACATGCCTGTAGTCCCAGCTACTCGGGAGGCTGAGGCAGAAGGATCGCTTGAGCCCAGGAGTTTGAGGCTGCTGTGAGCTAGGCTGATGCCATGGCTCTCTAGCCCGGGCAACAGAGTGAGACTCTGTCTCAAAAAAAAAAAAAAAATTCCTGCCTTGTAGGCCATCGAGGAGTTCAGGTCCTAAGCATTAGCTGCCCATGTTCCTCACGTGGCACCATGCAGTAAAGATGCTTCTTTCAGCCGAGTGTAGTGGCTCCTTCACCGTTGTAATCCCAGCACTTTGGGAAGCCAAGACTTAAGTTTGAGGAGTTTGAGACCAGCCTGGGCAACATAACAAGACCCCATCTCCACAAAAAATAAGAAAAATTAGCTGGGGATGGTGGAGTGCACCTGTAGTCTCAGCTACTCAGGAGGCTGACGCAGGTGGATCACTTGAGCCCAGGCGTTTTGAGGTTGCAGTGACCTATGATGGCACCACTGCACTTCAGCCTGGGTGACAGAGTGAGACCTTGTCTCTTAAAATTAAAAAGTAAAAAAAAAAGATGCCTCTTTCTGCCACTGCAACTCTCAGCTTCAGCGTGTGGCTTTGCTGCACTGGGTGAGCGGATCCCAGTTTAGTTCAGTAACACAAAGAGATTCCCTCAAAAAGCAAAGAAATTGAGGGAATAAAATATTGTTCTTCTCCATCATATTGCCGTTGTGGAGACTGAGTGCTCTCAGAATTTCTGTTATCAGCAACAGAAGTATCTAGTTGAGGTCACCTGCACTTCTAACACTTCCCCTTTTACCAAACATACACTGCTTCTTTGTTCAGAATAGTATTCCAAGCATGTTTCTGCACAGTTATTTTTCAGTTTTCATAACAGTTTTGGAGAATGTCACTCATCCCAGTTTGTATGAAGAAAAATCTGGGCATAGAAGTTATTTCACATGAAACCGAGTCTTAAAGGAAGCTTAGTTCTTCCGTTCATCTTTGTTGTTTTGTTTTTCTTTAGGATATCATTTTGTTCTTTCCTGTAATGTTTAGTTAATGTATCCTTGACAGTATTAGAAAAGTACAGATATACCACCTGTGAGGAAAAACAGACTATTTTTTCTCTGTTTTCACATCACAGCCATCAACACAGAAGACTTCTGTGACCAAGTGTGTGGGGATTTCTCTCTACCAACAAGCAAGCAATCAGTTCTGCAGCAGACACAAAGTGGGGATCTTCCCCTTCAATTCTGACGTTATCTACCTGGAGGTAGTGCCAAATTCCACAGGTGAGAGCTCAGTCCCCAAGACTGCCACCTCCTTCACACACCACTTGTAAGTCCAGCTTCAGGAACTTCCGACTAATGGGCTTCAAGTTGGGGTTCCCGTGACCCACTCCTTTATGTGCCATTCATTTGCTAGAGCAGCTCAAAAAACTCAGAGAAACATGTTTTCTGGTTTATTATAAAGGATACTTTAAAGGATACAAATGAACAGCCAGATGAAGAGATACATAGGGTGAAGTCTAGAAGCATCCCGAGTGTGGGAGCTTCTGTTTCCATGGAGTCAGGATGTGCCACCCTCCCTATAGGTGGATGAGTTCTTGTTCAACTTCCTGCAAGCCTCTTCCAGTTCAGCTGTCCAGAGGTTCCCCATACCTCATCTTCATGGACCTTGTATGGAGACTTCATTGCATGGGCATGATTGACAACCATGTAGAAATATGACTGGACAGAAAGGGTATGATCTAATGCTAACAGATTGATTAGGGAAACCCAGCAAGGCCTGTCTGTCTAGATTCTTCTTGGCCTCTCTTTCCTCCTGGGTATGGGGCAGGACCCCTTCTAAAATGCAAGTCTTGCGACCTGCAATCAGACAAGACAGGCCAGAGAATTTCTTTGCGGCCAGCTCTAAGACAGAAAGGCAGGGGAAGATTAGAAGATATTTTTACTTTCTAGGGCTTGCCTTGGGGAGAAAGAGACCCAAGTGAAAGGAAGGTAGGAGAAGATCAGAGAGAGAGATTCTGTTTTTTGAAGCTGCTCCTGAGGCCTAAAGCACTCATGGTATAACAAAAGACAGTGTCACCTTCATCACCCTGGAGCTGTTCTGACTGCTGCTTCGGGATCCAAGCACAAAAGGCAAAATACTTTAACAAAAGATGTGCTTATTGTTTTAGGCACTTAGGAAATAACAAGGGCTGTGGGAGTGAAGAGCCAGGAACAGTGGATAAAAACCAACATATGTACATCATAATATCACACCACCCAAATAATTTTCTCCTCTGTCATTAAATTGTATTAAGATTTTATTAGGTAAAGCAGAAACAACCCCAATGCACATCAACTGACAAGTGAACACACAAAATGTGGTATATTCTTACAATAGAATGTTATTTACCATAAAAAGGAATGAAGTACTGACACAAGCTACAACATGCATGGACCTGGAAAACATTATGCTGACTGAAAGAAGCCAGACACAAAAAGCCACCTATGGTATGATTCTATATGTATGAAATGTCCAGAACAGACAAATCCACAGAGACAGGAAGTAGTTTAGTGGGTCTCAAGGACTGGGTAGGGGAAGGGAATAAGGAGTGACTGATAATGGGTATGGGATTTCTTTTTTTGTGATGAAAAAGTTCTGGAATTAGATAGTGTTGATACTTGCAGAGCCACCAAATTTAAAAGAGTGATTTTTATGATATATGAATTATAGCTCAATAAGAAGATGAGAAACACATAAGATCATGGAAGAAAATATGTCACAGTCTTTAAGATAGTTGCACCACACACACACACAAACACACCCCTACATCTCGCAGCAGACATCTCTAAACTTGCTCAAATTTCATTTAGATATGACTAGAAGAGCTATATAACTAAAATTGGATTATGTTGCTCAAAATAAGCTAACTTTATTAATAAAATAAAATGGAAGGTGTGTAGGCAGACCTATAGAGACAGACGGTAGATTAGTGGTTGCCTGGGGCTGGGGGTCAGGCCAAGGAGTACAAATGGGCAGGAGGTTTTTTTTTTTTACTAGATGGAAATGCTCTAAAATTAGATTATGGTTGACAGTTGTACAACGCTGTAAATTTACTAGAAAGCATGGAATTGTACGCTTAGGTGAATATTATGGTATGTAAATTATGCCTCAATAAAACTGTTAAAACAAAAATGCAAAGTAAATTAATAAAAGCCTATGAGTTAGTCTTTTTTTTTTTTTTTTTTTTTTTGAGACAGAGTCTCACTTTGTTGCCCGGGCTACAGTGCCGTGGCGTCAGCCTAGCTCACAGCAACCTCAAACTCCTGGGCTCAAGCAATCCTTCTGCCTCAGCCTCCCGAGTAGCTGGGACTACAGGCATGTGCCACCATGCCCGGCTAATTTTTTCTATATATATTT
>CAUYRT010034132.1:0-11563 GCA_963574885.1 Lepilemur ruficaudatus
AGAGGTGCTAGATCACCATCATTTCTTATAATTGAGTAGTATTCCATTGTATACATATACCATATTTTATTAATCCACTCATGGATTGACTCATGGGCACCTGGGTTATTTCCACATCTTTGCAATTGTGAATTGTGCTGCCATAAATATTTGAGTGTAGATGTCTTTATTACAGAATGACTTTTGTTCCTTTGGGTAAATGCCTAGTAGTAGTATTGCTGTGTCAAATGGTAGTTCTACTTGTAGGTCTCTGAGGTATCTCCAAATTCTTCTCCACAGCGGTTGCACTAATTTGCCAGTCCCCCCACCAGTGTAAGAGTGTTCCTATCTCTCCACATCCTCACCAGCATTTGTTGCTTTGGGATTTTTTGATACAGGCCAATCTTACTGGAGTTAAGTGGTATCTCACTGTGATTTTGATTTGCATTTCCCTAATGATTAGAGATGTTGAGCATTTTTTTTAGATGTTTGCTGGCCATTATTCTGTCTTCTTTTGAAATGCTTCTGTTCATGTCCTTGGCCCATTTATTGATGGGGTTGATTTTTTCTTGTTGATTTTTTTGAGTTCTAGATAGATTCTTGTTATCAGCCCTTTACCGGATGTGTAGAGAGCAAATCTTTTCTCCCATTCTGTAGGTTGTCTATTTGCTCTAATGATAGTTTCCTTGACTGTACAAAAACTTTATAATTTAATGAGGTCCCATTTCTTTATTTTTGTAGCTGCTGTGATTGCTTTGAGGGTCTTCTTCATAAATTATTTGCCTAGGCCAATGTCTGGAAGAGTCTTCCCTACATTTTCTTCTAGGATTCTTAAGGTTTCATGCCCTAGGTTTAAGTCTGTTATCCAACTAGAATTGATTTTTGTAAGAGATGAGAGGTGGGGATTCAGTCTCAATCTTCTGCATGTAGCTATCCAGTTTTCCCAGCACCATTTATTGAAAAGACATTCTTTCTCCCAGTGTATATTTTTGTCTGCTTTGTCAAAGATTACATGACAGACAATATGCAGACGGTTTCACCTCTGGATTCTCCATCCTGTTCCAAAAGTGTATTTCTCTATTCTTGTGCCAATAACATGCTGTTTTAAGTTAAACTATAGCCTTGTAGTACAGCTTGAAGTCTGGTAGACTGATATCTCCCAGTTTGTTCTTTTTGCTTAAGACTGCTTTGGCTATACGAGATCTTCTCTGGTTCCATACAAAGCGCAGAATTATTTTTTCTAAATCTGTAAAGAATGATGCTGGCACTTTGATGGGGATTGCATTAATTCTGTAGATCACACTGTCTTGATTACTGTATTACTTTGCAATAAACTTTGAAATTAGGAAGCACTAATTTTTCAACTTAGTTTTTCTGTTTTAGGATTGTTTTGGTTATTTTGGGTTGGCCTCCATTGTTACTAATGAGAAATCAGACTTTATATGCATTGTTCTCCTATAGTTGATAAATATTTTTCTCTTGCTGCTTTCAAGATTTTTCTCTTTGTCTTTGGTCTTAAGCAGTTTGACTATGATGTGGCTAGGTATGGATCGTTTTTCATTTTTTACTTTCTTGGGGTTCACTAAGCCTCTTGGACCTGTTAATATTTTTCATCAAATTTGGGAATTTTTCAGTCATTTCTTCAAATATTTTTCCTGTCACTTTTTTTCTTTCCTTTCTCACTACAATGCTTATTATACATTGAGTTTGCTATTGTTCCACAAATATCAGGCTCTGTTCATTTTTCTTCAATCTATTTTCATTCTGTTCTTTAACAGAATTATTTCTATTGATCATCAAGTTCAATGACTCTTCTGTCAACTCAAATGTACCGTTGAGCCCACCAGCGATTTTTTATTTTAGTTATTATACATTATTTCAACCCTAGAATATCCATTTGGTTCTTTCTTGAAGTTTCTATTTCTTCACTGAGATTGCCTGTTTATTGAGACAAGGTCATATTTTGATGCTTTGAACATATTTGGAACAGTTGCTCTGAATTCTTCGCTATAGTCAACATTTGAATTCCTTCAGAATCAGTTTCTATTGATTGTCATTTTTGCTGAGTATGGGTTACAATTTCCTGTTTTTTTCATATCCTATAATTTTTGGTTGAAACCTGGACTTTTTAGATAATATAGCAACTCTGGATTCTATTTTATTTTTCTAAGGTCTTATTTTTTAACATTAGCTTGCTTAAACTGAGATGTCTTTACTATGGTGTACAGTTTTCTAGTTTTTCAATTCTTAAGTTTATGCATCAGTTACCTTTTATCTGTATAGCCTAGAAATAAGCAAATGACTTCAGCGGAAGTTGTGCTCAAGCACAGCGAGCCTGTAGGCTAATACCTACATCTACTCCCATTTGTGTGTGGAAAGGAGTATACAGAATGTTGTAGCCAGTTCTCAAGTATCCCTTGACTTTCACTCTTTGCTAGGCTGTCTTGGGTATCCCCTGTACGAGTGTAGTTTTTAGTTAGCTAGGGAAACATAGAGAATTTAGCTCAGCCCTTTCATGGCTCTTTCCTTTTCAAAATCACCTTTTTAAGTTGATGGTTGGCTTATCACTTGCCTCCAACCAGGACTGCAAACTTGGGCCAGCAAAGTCACCAGTTTTCCCCACTCATTTCCTACCAGGTTTGGCATTTGACAAAACTGCAAATTTTCATCCCCTCCCCCAAATCAACTCCACGCTCTCTGACAGCAAAGCTACAGCTTTTGCTGGCAGCCTCACTGGGCTAAAATTACAGTTCTTGTCATTCAAACTAGCAGAAAGGAACAGAGAATGAGAACAGCTCTGGGCAAGAAGTCCATAAATTCCTGTTATTCTTACCCAAAGTAATAACAGTTTATGAAGAACATACACTTGTCAATGTTTTTCTGCCTTTTGTCAATTTCCAGAGTTGTGGAAGATTGTTTTTGACAATTTTGTTGAGCTTTTTGTATTTGTAGAGAAGATTTGTAACCTCTTTATGCCACCAAAACCAGAAATTGTCTAGATAAGACTTTACACTTAAAAACACGGGATTGTAATTAATATAACTGCTTTACAGACTGTAATTACGCAATTTGAGCATTAAGGTGTTGGTAAAATTAAGAGATTTTTATGCAATACTACATTATTAAAATTCTGTTATCAAAACCAATTCATATATAATATTTAATAATGGCAACAAGGAATAATGTTCATGTCATGTTGAATGAAAAAAGATTAAAAAACCTATCTAGTCTGATGTCAATATTTTTATATATATGCATACACAAATATATAAAAGAAATGAAAATAACATGCTTACATTAAAAGATCAAGAGCATTAATTTTGCATGGTAGATGGGACTATAAGTAATATTTTTCCTATTTTAAAAAACTTTTCAAATTTTCAATTTAAACATACATTATATTTGTATGAAAAAACAAGTATTTCTAAAGAGAGAAAAAGTCTATCTACATCACCTATTAAAGTCCAAATCAGATGCTGAAATGAAAGCTTTTTCACAACTTCAGATAGAAGAATTAATTTATATGGATATATTAAATAGTGTATTATTTTAGAATACTTAACATTCTATAGTTATCACAATTGGTGACGTATAGAGAAGACACTACCATTTTGTTTCTCTGGGTATGACATGCCAGGTTTTGAGCAATACTGTCAAAGCAAGTATGTATCACACTGAAGTGGCTACTTTAAGTGGCAGTATGTGTTTACATACACACTTTCTGGGATATTCATTTAAAAATTAATTTTACCATTACATGGTAGTATCTTATATTCAGCAACTATTTAATAAACTTTTGCTATATATAATCATCATAAAATTACATTATTGTCTTAAATTTTATTTCTATGATCAACTTCATTCCTTTAAGGACTTACCTTAGCTGCATGATATGTACTAGCTTCAAGTAAATCTTTTTTAGCTTCCTTGGCAAGCAAGTTAAATCGACTTAACATTGCCGCCTTACAAAGTCGACTTGCCATTGACACACCACTTTTAAATGGGGAACTAAAGTAGAAAGGAATGAAACATATACTAATCATTATTCAATGATTTCCACTGGCAATTGTAAGGATTAAAAACCAACATAGAGTCTTCAAAATATTTACTGACCCCATTATGTACAACGCATGAAATTTTTATATAATTTACATTTTTAATATTTAATCTCTGAAGCCAATTTCTTAATTTAGTTTAAATTATCATAGTACAGTATCAAAAATTAATGCAGAAGATTGATACTTGGAATATTTCTATTGTTTGAAGAAAATTTTATCTATGGTGACACAAATAAATTAAACAGTGCTTCTACCAGGGATTAACTGGAAATACTTTCTGGAATGATGAAAATATCCCACATTTTGATTGGGCTGATGGTTACACAGGTATATAAATATATCAGAACTCGTGAGCTTGTTTAGTATGTTTTACTTCAGGTAAATTTTAACTCAATAAAAAAGTAACATATATAAACCTATTTCATGACCCTCCATACATGTGTGTATATATGTGCATACAGATGTGTAATCTGTCTGGGTTTCTAATAAAAGTGAGTTCACAGATCACAAATCTTTTTACTATTATAACTTTTCTCCTTCATTATATCCTCTCAATTGTTCTTATGACAGATTACAAAAATTGCCAAAATCCTTCATTTCTCCTGGTCTCCATGCTCTTTTACAATGTGACTTTTCAGATCCTCCATCAACATGTGTGGTTGGTTTTCCCTTCCCTTGAATGTATACTAGCCTTGAGATTTGTTTTGGTGAACAGTGTGACAGTTCTGAGTCTAGGCCTTGTGTTCTTACTTTCTTGGGACCCTTTCAGCTGCCATGTGAGCCTGCTGGGACTAGCTGATTAGAGAGTAAGAGAACACATGGGTGAAGATAAGCTAACTTGACCTTTAGCTGACCCACAGCTGATCCCAGATATACAGGAGAGCCCCCAAATATGCAGAAAAACCACTCAGCTGACGTAAGAACTTTTAATAATCAATGGTTTTTGTTTTAAGTCACTAAGTTTTGAGGTAGTTTATATGTAGCAAGTTAACACACACTCATATGTATAAAATCTATTGAACTCTATATATTAATTTTCTATCACAATACTCTTGTTGCACTGATTTTTCAGAAAATTTTATTGGGCTTTTCAGTTATAAATGATACCATATTAAAAGAGTGACAATTTTACTTCCTGTCCAATATTTTACATATCTAATTTCTTTCTCCTGTACAAATATATTAATGCCTCCAGTAAAATGTTAATAACAGCAAAAACAGTAAATAATGTCTTCCTCTGAATGTTAGTAGGAACACCTTTGACATTTCATCATTAATCATATTTTTGGACTAACAAAATATATTTTATCCTGTAACAAAAATATCTATTCCTTTTTATTGAATATCTTCATCTAGAACAGTTATAGAACTGTATCATATGCCTTCTTAGTATTTACAAGATAAATATATGGTATTTTCCCCTAGATCAATTTGGCATATTATATTAATAAGAATTTCTAACCTGTTATTTCTATTATGTTACTATCTTAGTATTCTTAGAAAAAAAACCCAATTGGTATTGTGTAAAATATATTAATGTGCAGCTAGATTCTGCTTCCTAATATTTTATTTAACAATTTTGCTTGGATATAAGTGACTTTGGTTTGCGACTTTTGTGTGTGTCAAGAGGGAGGAGCAGTATTCTTTTAAGATCAGGTTTTTTTAAGTATCACTTGCTACATAAAAGTAATTAGATATTGTCCATCTTTTTAGACAGCATTGGAAGCACCTGTTATTTAAAGGTTTATAAAAAACCTCTGAACTACTTCAGAACGGGTCCTTTCTTTGAAGAAGAGTAAGGTTATCTTCTTGATACCGTTTCTCATGAAAATAATGTTTGGATTTTTCCCTCTTCTGTACCAGTTTTGGGAAAATAATCTTTTCCTAGAAATTTACCCATTTCATTCAGATTTTAAATTACATTTGAATGAGTATACAAAGTAGCTTATGATTCTCTTTATTTTGAGTAATTTCTTCCTTATCTAATATTTTATGAGATTACCTAGTGATTTTTCATAGAATCAGCTTTTTATAAGTTATTCTGCCTTTGCTTTTTTTAAGCTTTTTTTTTTTACATTCCTAGTTTATTTATTCCCTCATTCTACTTAGCATATTTTCATTATTTATTGATATAAGCATTTAAGGCTGACTTTTCTATTCAGCTTTAACTTTACATCCTACAAATTCTGATATGTAATGTTTTCAATATCCCTATATTCTAAATATTCTGCAATTTCAGTTTATATTTCCCCTCTGAGCTAGGAGTTGGAGAATTTTTTTTTGTCAGTAAAAGTAGCTTCTAGTATTGAGCTTGTTATTTATATTTTTATCTCATCATTATCAGAGAATACTGTCTACACTGCCTCTAGTTTTTGGAATGTGAATTTTTTTTTTTTTTTTTTTTTTGAGACAGAGTCTCACACTCTGTTGCCCTGGCTAGAGTTCCGTGGTGTCAGCCTAGCTCACAGCAACCTCAAACTTCTGGGCTTAAAGCAATCCTTCTGCCTCAGCTTCCCGAGTAGCTGGGACTACAGGCATGCGCCACCATACCTGGCTAACTTTTTTTTCTATATATTTCTAGTTAGCCAATTAATTTCTGTTTTTAGTAGAGACAGGGTCTCGTCTCACTCTTGCTCAGGCTGGTTTCAAACTCCTGACCTTGAGCGATCCTCCCACCTCAGCCTCCCAGAGTGCTAGGATTACAGGCGTGAACCACCACGCCCGGCCTGGAATTTGAAATCTTCTTTGTGGCCCGATATATGGTCAATTTTTTGTCATCATTCGATAGGTTCTTGACAAGTAGCTGTATTTTATATTTTTATGGTGCTGAGTTTTAAATAAATTAGTCATATCTACCTTATTATCTAAAATGGCTATATTCTCGCTTACTGTTTTGTCCACTTCATCTACTATGAACTGAAAGAGGTGAATTACTAGCTCTACTATAGTGTTTCTATTTTTCCTCATCTTCTACAGTTTCTGCTTTATGAATGTTGACACTATGTCATTTGCTGCAAAAGTATGCATAACTGTTCTGTCTTCACTCTTAATAATGCCAAAATGTCCTCCTTTGTCTAATTGTAAAACTTTTGGGACTGAATTACACTTTGTCTAACAATTAGATTACATCTTCTGCTTTTTGTTTGTAAACACTTGGCAAGTATTTGGCCATAATAAATGAGTTAAGCTCATTTTACATTAAAACCATATTTGTTATGTCATTATTTTACATGTTTTCAGTGAATAGTTTTCCAATGTCTTTCATAGAAGATCAGTTTTATTTATATGTGTGTAGTTGAGTCAGTTATTAACGGTAAAACACTAATTTACGCTGATTGAAAGCATAAGTGCAATTTGTCCTAGTTGAAATAATCAGTGTTATGCTTGACTGAGTTCGTACCAAGAAACATTTATATGTGCCCTTAATTTAAATCCATTCTTCACAAAGAAAGCAATTTTAAGCATTTAAACTTTTAACATTATTCACTGCCTCATTATAAATGTATATTAACACTAAAAGAAGAGTTTTAGTTTTACTTAATAATCAATGACAGGAATATCACAAAGAAATGTCTAGAAGGGATAGAACATCATGGTTAAGAAGAAGGACTCTGCAAATAAAATGCCTGGGTCAGAATCCCAGTTGTGTCACTAACTACTTGGGTAACCTTAGGCAAGATATTTAACCTACCTTGAATCTCAGTTTTTTTTCTCTGTTAAAAAGAAGGAAAAAAAAAAGAGTAATACCACCCAACCTAGAGGATTATTGTATCATACCATGGTACTATAGTTCTCACACTTAAGTATATATAGGTAATATTTGAAAGAGCATATAAAAAATACAGATTCCTGAGCCCCAGATCCAGAAATTCAGATTCAGCAGGAGAAATTGAATTTTTTTAAAAAAATTACATTATTCTAATGCTAATGGTCATGAAATGACACTTTGGCAAACAGGTTATGGAGCCAGATTCCTTAAGTTGTTTTAAAATTAGTAAGATGCCTGCAACATAGTCACACTCAACGTATGATAATATTATTGACCAGAATACAACAAATGGTATGCAAAAAATAAAAAATTACAAAAAATGCAATTAAAAGTGTCTTTTCTGCTTAACATATGATTTTTAAAGAAATTGATAATTCTAACCTTTCAGTGATCTTCCCACTTAGGCCATCCACAATCTCCAAAGAAATATCTCCTTGCGCCCAATTCAGACTCAGGAATTTATATTCCAAGTTTATTTGAAGTGGACATGCACAGGGTACTAAACTAATATGAGGTCTATTGACCAAGTAAAACATTGGAAGTTTCGAAGTGAGTGCATCATCAACACGTTGTTTTATAGCAATTTCTAAGCCTCTAGTATCACTGCAATTCCCATCACCTAGAAAGCAAAAATAAAATACTCGTAAGTTCATTGTCAAAAGACTATACCAAAATAAAGAAAAAGAAAATAAATAATTGGAAATAGTATAAGTCTATTTCTCTATCCTTTATCTTTCAACCTTCTCTCTCTTTCCTACTTCTATTCTCTTAGTACCAACTTCCATATTCTTTATCAGAACCAGGACAAGGCAGTAAGTCAGAATTTCCATTTTAAAAAAGACTCTTAAACAGAAAATAAGGAAAAGTCATTCTACTAAATAAAAGTAAAGACCCAGGGCTGACCCAGAAAGAAATCTGTACTTTTTACAAGGTTCTGCCAGAGAAAAATTGGCTCATTCTGTCTGGATCCCTTCTGATTATAGCAAGAAATCAGCACATAATGTAGCATATAAACCTGGCTGAGAAATAGGTGGTAGAAGTTATTTTACTACATCTAAGTGCCACAAATTACAAATGTTTCAATAACATGATGGTCAATTTCACAAAGTAATTTAAAGAATGACCATTTCTGGTTAAAACTGTGGCCAAAACTAAAAGCTTTAAATTCTCAGTCATAATAACTGAAGAGATCTCAAAAAGATGCAATGTCACTACTATAAAACAGTGAGCTGCATCTAACTTAAAACAGAAATTAGGAAGCAGTCACTCCATTTTAAAAACTAATTCTAAAGCAGATCTCTTTCCTCCTTAGATGGTCAGAAGTTCTTACAAACAATAGAATCTTTGTACACCACTAGACATATTTCATGAATGAAGTTTTGTTTACTAATCAGTTACTAGGACTTCATTATGACTAGGCACTAAGAAAATGATATGAGTTGCTTCTTACATTCTTTTTCTAAATATAATACTTCTTTTGACTATTCAAAATCAAGAGTGACAAATGAAGGCTAGTCAAATTAAAAATATATTTGGGCACAGAAAAAAGCCAGAAAAATTAAGATCTGAAAAATTGTTATTGTACCTATAATGAACAGTAGATATGGATTCAAAAGAAAATCTAATGTATTTATTACACACTGCAATGGAATGATACTGGTTGTGCCTAAAAAAAGCAAGACATATTTGGAAAAAGAAAGAAAAAACCCTATAAGTCAAACTTCTTACAAGATTCTTAAACATCAAATTATTTCAACTAGATATTATAATGGGAAGTATAAAAACAAATGTAATAGGAAAATAAGTTTATGGATAGTTTATTATAAATTTTACTTTTCTCCTTTATATATGTATACGTTAATGATTTACCGTATGGGAGGTATAATTTTGATTATATCTTGAGGATAAATCTTGTTCTGGAAAAATATGTCTCTAAAATTGTATCATACAATAGAAAAATTTTTATTTGATTCGCTCAAAATGATCTGAAATAAGTTCCAACATTAAAGTCAAAGGTTAAATCTAATCAAAAAGTGTAGGAGACCTGACTTGACAGCGATTCATACATAAAAGATCTACCATAAACAGCAGGAGACATTATGAAAACTGGGTTTGCACCTAGGTTCTGCCAATAAGCAAACTGAATTCTTTTGGGCAAGTATTTTATTAACATTCTGAACCTCATTCCTGATTTGAAAAAGGAAAAGAAAAAAAAAAAAAGAATTGAATGACAGAATCTCTTAAGGTTATCAATTGCTTCTTAAAAATCCATGAACTATATTTATAATGGATTCCTTCACTAGGAGGAAATTAGCATTTAGTATTCTCTACACTTCAATTCTACAATTCAGATCAGTATACGAAAAGGACTTCTAGTTGAAAATACCCCTGGACAAACACTTTAGAAGTAGTAATATTTAGACAGATGAGCTTATTTTAACATGTATTACCAAATTTGCAAAATATACAGTAAAAAGCTTGAAAATGAATATAAATCCCGTTATCTCTTAATATCCAAGCAAACTGAAATTTTTTTCCAGATTACTTAGGATAATTTTCTATTCAAATAGTGCTAAACTACTTTTTAATGCAAACCTAGATCCCGTGTTTTAAATTTAAAAAGACTACCACCATAAAATGACAAAAGGAAAATCTATAGAGGATCTCCGATCCTCTTTCCCAAAGCACCAGAAGGGACACATTCTGGAATTTCCTTATCCACTTGGCTGGTCACTATAACTTAGAGTGTGGGTAACTTCTTTACCCACAAGTGAGTAGGTGTTTTCATACAAAATTGTGGCTCTTTTTAATAGAGTCCATCTGCAATATCATCTTCTGAAATGAGACACAACTATTTAATTGGACTGGCCTATTTCCACAGGAGACTGGTTTAATGGAATCCTTTGTGATTCAGCTATTAACTTGATTTTTCTCTCCACAGCCAGAAACTCAAATTTCAGTGTATAAAACTTCTAGTGAAATTTCAGACGGGAATGTTGAGGTATAGAAAATGACTCACCAAAATACTGTGCTTAAGCATGCTGAGTGTTCTGAAAACAGAAAGGCCTTAGAAATGAGCCTCAGAACCAAGGTCTCTCCTGATCCTCTTTCCCAAAGCATCCAACTTTACAAATTCTCTCTGGAATTGTTTGACTAAGAAAGCTTAAATGCAATTGTCTTGAGATGAGATTCCCCCTAAGAATCTCATCAAATAACCAGCTAAGATCACAGAGTTTTCATCTATTTTTCCCTAGGGCACCTCCAAGAAGGAATTTGGAGGATTTTATCTGCATAATGGCAACCTTTGTTCCTCTGAGCTCTACCCCTCACTTTTCCATAATCTCTGTCTCCTGCTTCTTGGGTCCATTCATTCTCTCTAATGATTTACTGTCCCCTGAAGAATTATCTACATTCCCTATCTCCCCTTTCACCTATGAAAAAGGGTATAATGAGCTTCTGTACTGTACTGAGTAATTGGGTAATCGCTCTGTGATTCCCCTCCCCACCCTTCATGCACATTAATAAATTTGCACGCTTTTTCTCCTACTAATTTGCCTTTGTCAGCTGATTTTTCGGTGAACCTTCAGTGCACAAAGTAGAAGTTTTCCCTTTGTCCCTACAATACTCTTTCCATTCATAAATGATCTATTAACACAGGTTTTTTTTTTTTTTTTTTTGGTCTCTATATGATATTTTTTTCATAATGGTTCTTGAATAATTCGTGTGTCCTGTACTCTACCTCCAGCAGGCTGCAATG
>CAUYRT010034133.1:0-27014 GCA_963574885.1 Lepilemur ruficaudatus
TTCTCCCCACTATTCCATGTTTGCCACAGTGCTTGGGCTTTGTGGGAGTGGAAAAGCTTCCAAGAAACTTGGTAGCCTGCTGGTCACCAAAGGAGTGTGGAAGGGAGAAAGGGATCCCCCCTTACCTGTTCATTGGGCTCCTAGACTCTCTTGGTTTGATCCTTGCTGATATCTTTTTTCCTTTATCTTCTTCCTTCTTTGCTTCACAATTTTTCTCTGTGAAGTCCCCAGCAGTCTCTGGCACTTCTCTCTTTGATCTACACCTGAGCTGCATCTCCTATCCCCTCTCCTTTATCTGAAACCCTACCTTCCTTCTCGGATGGTCCAGCAAGTTATGTCTCTAGTTAGCTACCTTGCCCCTCTCCAATAAATTATTTCCAATTAAGGTATGTGCATTGTTTTTTTAGACATAATGCTATTTACACAATAGAGTAGAGTAGAGTAGAGTACAAACATAACTTTCATATGCCCTAGAAAACCAAAAACTCATGTGGTGCACTTTATAGCAATATTTAATTTATTGTAGTGGTCTGGAACTGAACTTACAATATCTGTAAGTATGCCTGTATCAGTTACCACGACCTGTGAAAATATCTTAGTTTTACTTTCAAAGAAAAATTGTGGGAAAAAAAGATCATTAGTTTGACCTGGAATAGCTTGAGTTTTCTTCTTTACAAATATCTAGTGCATTATCTATAGGACAAAATTCTGATCATAGATGAAAACACTGAAGAACAATAGGTGTTGAAATATAGAGAAGTTAGACATCCAGAAGACAGAAATTTCATAATACCTGTAGATTCCATTGAATATTTTATTGGTTTCTCTTTGTCACTATTCCTCAGGGCACTTTTTGGACTTCGTAGAGTCCCAAGTGCTTCACAGATATACTTTCTCTTATAATCTTAGTTTCTATTTAAATCATAAAATGTCAAAAATTTTACAGTAGTCCTGTCCTACATTTTTAAGTTTCTGAGAATACAGAAGATGATAGCCAGGCTTCTGTTCCTAAGTTAAAGTGTCAACCTCCTTTTTAGTGACCAGAGTCTATATAAATTGGTCCTTAACTTTTTCTCTTTCTTTCACTTACTTTTTCTTACTTTACTTATCTTACATTCACTTTACTTGTTTTTCTTACTTCTACGTACTTTTCACATATCAGTGAATCTGACTGAAGATAACATAGTGAATATTTAGTAAGGCTAAAGATATATGGAATCCTTATCTTAAAGAATGGCTTTCTTAGTTATTTTGACCAAGAGCTTCATGACAAACTTAAGAATGACATCATTTTGATGACAGCAACAACTCAAAGCACAAAGGAACATATAATACCAGTAACCTCTGCCGCTAGGTGAGTGTGGAAATTTAAGATTTAAAATTCCAAAATGCTTTAACAATATCATCCTATTGTTAATTTCACTGATTCAGTCTATTTTAACTGTATCAATTAGCTGATTTAACACAATAACAAATAGCAATTTAAACAACAGTGCCATTTGAGACTTAGTAAACTATCTGAGTGATGAAATCATTCCAAATTCTAACTATACAGTGAAGGATATATTTAATACTTGCATCAATATTGGCTTGAGTACTGTGGTTTCAATTTCGACTTTTGTAATAGTTGCAGCAACATTTTCCCACATGCATTTTTTAAAGGAAGAATGTCTTCATAAATGAGCAAAAAGTTGAGTATCTGGACAAAGTTCAAGTACAAGCTTTCTCATTTATATGTAGTTGAGTTTGAATATACAAGTCTATTTAACTTTTTCTTAGTTAAAGATGTGGGTATAATTATCCTTGTTTGGGCTCTCTCAGACTACCTGCTTGGCTTAGCATCCTGATGTCCATTGTGGGAAAATCTATGATGGAACATTGATAAAGCAATCCCTGGGTGTTAAGGTGAGTTGATTTCATTCAATTGTTTCTGGCTTATAAAACTCACGAAAGACTTTAATGAGAAGTAAAGGGTATAAAACGTGAACTCGTATATGTACAAAGATTGTGGATTGGCAAACCACAAGTTGATATTTTAGGTAAAGTGACATTTTGGATAAATACATAAACAAGAGAGTAAACGTATTCAAATAATAAGCTGAAGCAGATAAGGATATCACAATGAAAAAAAATGAATAAAAAGCACAAATATGGGGAAGGTGCTAAGACTGAGCTTCCCAAAAGGAGTATAGTCAAAGTTTAAGTCAGAGCAGCCAGAACTACACTGGAGAAAGGTAAGAGAGATTAAAGACAGGTAAGAGAATTAAATTACAATATCAATTAGTTCATGGAATTAGTGACTAATCATTTTATTTACATGAAATTTCTGACATTCTCTGCTCTCCTAACTTCCTTGAAATAACACTTGCAAGGAGAAGAAAGGGAAAATTAACAATTTCTGATGGCATACTATGAGCCAAGGCCATATGATCAACATACTGTCTTCTTCAACCCTTAAACTGAAGAAAGGTGGGGATGCTTTGGAGCAGTCTGTTGAGGTGGGAGTTACATTTTATAGAGGTGCTCAAGAACGCCAATTCCCCATTAGAAGAAAGTGACCAGTGATTTATCTGGATTCTTCTAGTATGATGGGAAAGAATGTCCATTTCATTCCTAGGCAATAATTAAAGAGAGGAAGGGTGCCATCTGATGAACTCTACTTTTAGAAATAAAAGTTGATAGCAAAAGTCTAATATGGACTTCCAGATAGAAAGAAGGCAAAAAAGTTGAAATCTCTAGATGAGGAACCACTATGAAAACAGTAATATTTCTTAAATTTTCCAGTGATCTCATGGCCTATTTTATTTTTGATTTCTCATCTACTTTCATGAAGTGATTGACTTTAAGGCAAAAAAGACCTATCCTTTGAGTCATAAAATAGATTACTAGTTGGAGAACCTGCCTCTAATTTAATGCAGGCTGGGGAAAGACATCCCCAAAGGATATTTGAGGTTTTGTTTGCTACAACTGAAAAGAAGGAAGGAAGGAAAAACAGACTAACAGTAGTCTCCAGGACCAAAAGCGAAAAGAAGACTTGGCCTTAGAGCTGAGCAGAACAGTCTGTGAACTTCTTGGTAACCCATGAAGAAAGCAAACATTCCACCATACTTCTGTTGAGGAAATTTAGGCTCACAGAAGTTCTGTGATCTACCCAAGGCCACATGCCTAACGCATAGCAGCCTTAGAATTCAAACATAGTTGTGATTCACTTCAAAGCCCGTATTCTTACTCTGGCATCACAATGACCAATGGATGAGAATTTTAAGCTAAGAATAAGAGAATGAAACCATTAAGAAATAGAAAGCAATAGTAATATATAGCAAAAAAAGTTACTTAACATACATTAGTACAAGCAGTTTAATTGAAAAAGAAAAGAATAATATTACAGAATATGATATTACAGCATAAGTAGTTATTAGTCTAATGAAGTAATTTGCATAAGACTGAAATTTTGGTGAAACATCTTAATTTAATATGAGAGAAAATTACATGCATGAAATAAATGGCAAGTATTTTTGTGTAATGGGTTGAGGAGCACTAAATTCTGTTGTCACTAAGTGAGACCTATATTTTAGCCCATTTTTATTATATCTGAGCTTCACTGGACACATTCACTATAGTTTGGGGAATATGAGAGAACACTGCACTGGGGTTCTGATCCCTAGCTTGTTATAAGATCTATAATAAATCACTTAGAAGAATGTCTGGACCCGAGTTTTCTAATTTATAAAAATGAGGCAGTTGGCCTTTATCAGTGGCTATCATATGTTGTTTTGTTACAAAACTCCTTTTCTCAAAACAATTCTTCAGTTGATTTTAAATAGGTAATGCTGATAAAATTGGAGCAGGATAAATATCAATAAATAGAGACTCTTTTTTTCCCTTGAGTTCTTAGATTTATGTTTTAGAGTAGACATAGCCTTAAAACGTGGAAAAATATACTAAAATCAATTATATTTCAGCATTTCTCATACTGTATTCCAAAAGTCCTAGTTCTTAGAAGTAGTGTTTTAAAAATAATTCTCTGGCTGATAATATTGTTGAATAATGAACACTGCATCATCTCCCCTTTTGAGAGTCACAATACATCATCTCCCCTTTTGAGAGTCACTCCATGATAAGGAGTCAATAAAATTTTGTGTAATAGAAACTGGTTTAACTTTATTTGCATGTATCATAAGTGACCTTGAGTCACTTTTTACACCTGAAATGAATACTTCAAGCAGCATGTTTTTAAATATTAATTACAAGCTCATGCACTCTGAGAACCGTACTTTAAACCTCTGAGCCTTCTTTCATATTCTGAAATGATACCTACTATATAATAGCCGCTTAATGAATATTACTTCCATGAATTTAATTTCATAAATACAGAGTTAACTGAAAACAAATCGTGGCATATTTAAAGTGCCTTTTAAAGGGAGGGGAAGGTGAAGATACAAAGCATATTCAAATGTATTAAAAAAAATGCAGACAAATTTGTGATAATGTAGATACACATCCCAAATAGGAAAAACATCTAGAAAATTGTTTGATCTCCCCTTTACTCCTTACCTTCAAGCTGCATGAAACTTCGTCTTATTGATCCATCTTCTCTCCACTTCTCAGCTTGTCTATTAATCAAGGACTGAAGAGAAAAAAGATGAAGAAAGAGGAAATGTTAGAATCTTAGCAGCTGCTCCACCTCTGCCCAGCTCATCTCCCAGTCCTGGTCACACACACTGGCACCATCCTCACCAGCCCTTACTCTGGCTTCCCTAAAGAGAACTTCTCTTCACTCGAGACCTAGTGCATTTGGTACAACTCCTGTAATTAGATAAACAGTGTGGTCTGAGACTAGTTTTCTACTGATATGTGGATTTATGTTCTTTAAGCCCTTTTTGCACTGAGATTATTGTCACCATCCATAGGTGCCTCTAAAATAACTAGGTGAAAAGAATGAGTGATATCACATAGGAAAGATTGCTATTGCCTCTTTTTTACAAATGGCAAATAAATAACAAGTAGATAGATAGGTAGATAGATGATAGAATTTTTATTTGTTCTAGGAATGGAGAATAAAGAAAAAAACATTATTTTTTTCTATGATGGACAAATACCTATAAGCCCCAGATAGTGGATATAAAAGAAATAAGTGGGCAAACTAAAAGAAGAAAGAAAGGAGAAGAGGAGGGAAGAAAGGAAAGAAAGAAGAAAAAAAGGGAGGTAAAATAAATCAAGAGCAGGATCCAACACCAAAAAGTGAAAGTTTTATCCCCAACTCCTCATTTACTGAAATCCCTAAACTGGCCCTGGTACCCACATCCACTCATTTAGGAAGGTTCCATTCCTTTTGCTGAAAGATAGGAGGATTGAGATGGAGATTGTTATTCCATCACAGTAAAAGAAGATGCATTGCTGCCATCACAGATTGGAAATGCATTATTGATTTTTCGTAGAAATTTTTAGTACATAAATTTTTGTAGTATTATTCACACAGCACTCTACTTTTGTGATTAGTGAGCTGGCCTTGGGATGGAAATTCCAGCTGTAACATGATGCCTATTCTTTTGCAGTCAAATGTTTTACCACTGAGCTATAACCCCATGCCTATTCTTTTGGAACACAACCTGGTTATAAAATGGTGATTGCATTTATTTTAAGGAAAGAGAAATACTGTACTGAGATTTCTCTAATCCAGAAGAGTTTAAATATAGCAAACGTTCCAGAGGACAGCAATCAAAATGACAAATGAGTTAGAGTATTTTATTTATGTGAAAATATAAAGGAAGCATAAATTATACAAGAGAAACTTGCTGAGAATAAACCAATTTTGAAAAATTGTGTGATGGTCTCTGTAACGTGAAAGGCACAAACATCAAAGCAAAGAAATAATTTAGTAGGCTTCGAGGATTAGTACTATGGATAATGAAAATGTCTACAGAGTGAAACAGGAGCTGCCTCCTATATTGAAAAAGCAGCAGAACTACTCTGACTTGAACATGGCCTAAAATAAAAAGCAGTGAAGACTTAGAAATAGACTCTAACACTATATAACACTCACACTAAAGGAGGTAAACCCACCTAACTAAGGATCAATAACAATTTCCCATGTTTTTTAAGATATGTCTTTTGACTCATCAGGATCATATTCTTTCATGAATAATGAACTCAACAAATTTGTTGCCAATTCTTCCTACAACGGGAAAAAGTCTGTTGAAAACATTAAAGTTCAGTGGCAAGTAGCTTGCGCTTTTCTTTAGGCAGATGCATTATGAGCAGTTTAAGAGCCATAATTAGTTTATTTCCAATGACAAATGAATAGCAGCCCTCCATATCCTTAATGCTGTCCAATAGAAATACAATGGGAATCATATATATGATTGTAAATGTCTTAGTAGCTACATTTAAACAAATAATATGAACAGGTAAAATCCATGTTAATGACACATTTTATTTAACCCAATATATTCAAAATATTATAATTTCAATTTATGGCACTAGCCACGTTTCAAGTCCTCAATAGGCACATATAATCAGTGCACTGCACTGCACAGCATAGGAACTAAGAAAAGAGTAGAGGCATAATGCAAAAAAAAAAAAAGTTTGTGCATAGGTCAGTGATGGGACATTCTTTTTGACTGGAGGTTTTGAATATAAAGATTGAATTGTGCTCTCTGCAAGTGACTTCACTGAGAAGGGAAAAGAGAACCATGGGCACCGTGTATGAGGTTAGGTGAGAATGTCATCAAAATAAGAATCTCACAGACATGCAAATTAAAAGCACAATTAGATATTATCTTGCCACAGTCAGAATGGTATTTTTAAAAAGACAAAAAAAAAAAAAAAGATGCTTGTGAGGATGCAGAGAAAAGGGAACTCATACACTGTTGGTGGGAATGGAAATTAGTACAACCTACGTGGAAAACACTATGGAGATCTCTCAAAGAACTAAAAATTGAATCCAGCAATCCCACTATTGGGTATCTACCCAAAAGAACTCAATATATCAAAGAGATACCTGCACTCATATGTTTATCGTAGCACTAGTCACATAGCAAAGATATGGAATCAACTTAAATGTCCATCAACAGACAAATTGATAGAGAAAATGTGGTATATTTATGCAATGGAATGATATTCATCCATAAAAAGAATAAAATCATGTCTTTTGCAGCAACATGGATGGAACTGGAGGCCATTAAGTGAAACATGACAGACACAAAAAGTCAAATATTGCATATTCTCACTCATAAGTTGGTGGTGAAAAATATGTTCACTTGGACATTAGAGAGTAGAATGATAAGCAATGGAGACTCAGGAGGGTGAAAGGGTTGGAAAGGGGTGGATGATGAGAAATTATTAATAGTTAATGGGTACAATGTCCATTATTTGGGTGACGGATATCCTAAAAATTCTGATTGACTACTGCACAATTTATGCATGCAACAAAATTGTACATGTACCCTATAAATTTGTACAAATAATAAAAATAAAGAACCCTTTTTGTGATTTGGAGATAGGTTAATTTTGGAATAAAATGACTTTCTAGATGATTAAAAATATATCGAAATACAATTTTAAATATCTTCACAGTTGGTAATTGCAATGATATTAAAATGTCATAACAAGAAAAAATAATGTTGTAATGAAAGTTATAAATGAAGTGGGCATGGACAGCACTTGAATTTAGCACTTAAAAACATTTCTAGGACGGTTAGAGATGCCCAGATTCAGAACACCAGTTGCAGATTATCACCAAAAAATATGCCAACAATTTATTTCTTTAGTCAATAAAAATTTCCTTAGCATTCACTATGTACCTGGTGCTTTCCTAGCTCCTGGGGATACAACAGAAACAAAAATAGGTAAAATCTATGCTCCCCAGAGCAAATAATCTAGCATAGATACAAAAATTTACTTGTCTATCAAAGCTTTGTTAAATGGTTTCTAAAGAACTTCTTTCTTCATTCACCAACTAATATGATCAGAGTCTTCTCTTTTAGGGGAATATATTTAATCTGATTGCTAGCCTCAAGAAATATGGAACCTGTTTTATCTATCTCTGAATCTGACTCAGTAACACAGCAGAGTGCCTCATACATCATGTAATGATGATATTGAGTTGAATCAAATCAAAATGAATTTAATTGAATGGAATAGAAGTTACTGCATTGTTAAAAATACTAACTCATAAACCAGAAATATTGCCATTAAAAATTCATAACAAAATCAGATAAAGACTATTACAAGAAAGGAAAACTACAGATCAATATCTCTCATGAACATAAATGCAAAAATCCTCAATAAAATGTTATGAAATTAAATCCAAGAATATATAAAAAGAATTACCATGGCTAAGTGGGATTTAAGGCTGGCATAACATGTGATAATCAATGTAATCAATCATATGAGCAAACTGCAGAAGATAATTTATATGACCATATCAATTGATTTAGAAGAAAGTATTGCTACATCTTAGCATCCAACATTAATTCATGGTAAAAAACTCTCGTCAAACTAGAAATATAGGGGAATTTCCACAAATTGATAAAAAAAAAGTCTATAAAGAACTTACAGCTAACATTGTACTTAATGATTAGCAGCTAGATGCTTTCCCACTGGGAACAACTCCTGTTCAATATCATGCTAGAGGTCTTAGCTAACATAATAAGACAAGAAATGGAAATAAAATGTACACAGAGTGTGAAACAAGAAATAAAACAGTCTTTGTTTATAGATGATATGATTGTTCATGTAGAAAATCCTAAGGAATTGAATATAACCCTGTGAGCAAGTAATTGATTACAGCAAGGGTGCAAGATACAAGGATAATATACAAAGTCATTTGCTTTGCTATCAATTAACAATAAACAACAGGGATTTGAAACTAAAAACACAATAACTAAGCTTCATTTTGAATTTAAAAAAAAAAGAGCCCAAATAGTCAAAGCAACCTTAAGCAAAAAGAACAAATCCAGAGGCATCACATTACCTGACTTCAAATTACACTATAAGGGTATTGTAACCAAAACAACATGGTATTGGTATAAAGATAGAGACATAGAACAATGGAACAGAATAGACAACCCAGAAATAAAAACCACATAGCTATGACCAACTTATTTTTGCCCAAGTTTTGACCAAGCAGACAAAAACCTACACTGGGGAAAGGATGCTCTATTCAATAAATGGTGCTGGCAAAATTTGATAGCCATATGCAGAAGAATGAAACAAGACCCCTATCTCTTGTTGTACACAAAAATTAATCCATGGATTGGAGACTTAAATGTAAGGCATAAAACCATAAAAATTCTAAAAGAAAATGTAGAAAAATCTCTTTCAAACATAGGCCTAGGCAAAGAATTTATGACTAAGACCCCAAAAACAAATACAGTAACAACAAAAATAAATAAATGAGACTTAATTAAATTAAAAAGCTTCTGCATGGCAAAGGAAATAATCAACAGAATAAACTAGCAACCGGCAGAATGGGAGAAAATATTAGCAAACTATACATTTGACAGAGGACTAATATCTGGAATCTACAAAGAATCCAAACAAATCAGCAAGAAAAGAAAACCACGCCATCAAAAAGTGAGCAACAATCATGAACATAATTTTTTTCAAAAGATAGGCAAATGGCCAAAAAACATATGAAAAAATGTTCAACATCACTAATCATCAGAGAAATGCAAATTACAACCACAATGAGATAACACCTTACCCCTGTCAGAATGGCCATTAATAAAAAGTCAAAAAACAATGGATGCTGGTGTGGATGTAGAGAAAAAGGAGGCTTATACACACTGTTAGTGCAGCTGCAAACTAGTACAACTCCTATGGAAAACAATATGAAGATCCTCAAAGAACTAAAAGTAGACCCACCATTCAATCAGAAAATCCACTACTAGGTATCTACCAAATAGAAAAAAAATCATTTTATCAAAAAGACACCTGCACCCAAATGTTTATCACAGCACAATTCACAATTACAAAGATATGAAATCAAATTAAATGCACATTGATTGATGAATAGACACAGAAAACATGACATACACACACACACACACACACACACACACACACACACACACCATGGAGTACCATTCAGCCATAAAAAGGAGTGAAATAATGTCTTTCACAGCAACTTGGATGGAACTGGAGACCACTATCCTAAGTGAAGTATCTGAGGAATAGAAAAACAAACATCACATGTTTTCACTAATATGTGAGAGCTAAATGATGGGTATACATGGACATGAAGAGATGTAAAGGACATTGGTAACTAAGAAGGATGAGGATGGAAGGGGGATAAGGGATAAAAACTTCCCTGTTGGGTACAATGATCACTGTCCTGGTAACAGGCACACTGAAAGCCCTGACTTCAGATATACATTGTATCCATGTAACAAAAACATGTGTACCTTCTTAAAATTTGTGGGGGGAAACCCCACAATACCGTTTACATTAGCACCAAAAAAAGTATTACTCAGGCATAAATCTAATAAAATAGGTACAAGATCTATATAAGAAAAACTACCAACTCTGATAAAAACATCAAGAAATATCTAAATAAATGGATAGATATTCCATGTTCATGGATAGGAAAATTCAATATTGTTAAATGTTAATCCTGCACAACTTGATCTATAGATTAAGACAACACCAAACAAAATCCCAGCAAGTTATTGTGTGAATATCAACAAAATAATTCCAAAGTTTATATGGAAAGATGAAAGACTTAGAATAAGCCAAGACTGTTTGAAGAAGAACAAATTAGAGAACTGACACTACCTGACTGCAAGACTAAATATAAATCTACTGCTGTAATCAAGACAGCACAGTATTGACAATAGACATATAGACCATTGGAAAAGAATAGAGAACTCAATAAATAGACCCACACAAATATAGCCAACAGATCTTTGACAAAGGAGCAAAGGCAATTACATGAAAAAAAATGATAGCATTTTCAAAAAATCATGTTAGAACAATTAGGCATCTATATGCAAAAAAAAAAAAAAAAGAATCTGGATTCAGAATTTAATGTCTATCACAAAAATTAACTTAAAATGAATCATGGCCTAAAAATAAAATGCAAAATTATAAAATATAGGAAAAAATCTGGGTTACTTTTAATAAGTTTTTATATACAATATCAAAAGCATAATCATAGAAAAAAATTAATAAGCTGACTTTGTTAAAATTTAAAACTCCTGCTGTTCTGAAAGACATTGTTAATAGTATGAAAATACAAGCCACATACTATGAGAAAATATTTGCAAAACACACATCTGGTAAAAGAGGTATATCTAAAATATACAAAGAACCTTAAAATTCAACCACAGGAAAACAAATAATTCAATTTAAAAAAGTCAAATGACCTGAAAACACATCTCATCAAAGAAAACATACAGATGGTGAATAAATATATGAAAAGATACTTAACACCATTTTTCATTAGACAATTCCAAATTATAACAATGAGATATCACTATACATCTATTAGAATGACTAAAATCCAAAATGCTGACAATAGCAAATGCTGGCAGTGAAACTCAGCAATAGGAGCTTTCATCCATCCCTGGTGGAAATGCAAGATGGTACAGCCACTTTGGAAGACAGTTTGGCACACTCTTACAAAGCTAAACATAGCCTTACCATATGATCAAGCTCCTCGTTATTTACCCAATTGAGTTGAAAACTTATGTACAAAAAAATACCTGCACTCAAATGTTTACAGCAGTTTTATTTATAACTACCCAAAGTGGAAGCAACCAAGATGTTCTTCGATAAGTGAATGGATAAACAAACTAGTATATTTAAACAATGGAACATTACTCAGTGATAAAAAGAAATGATCTAGCCACAAAAAGACATGCTATGCTCAAATGCATGCTACATTTAAATGCATATGTTTCAGTGGGTATTGTAAGTAAAAGAAGAAATGCATATGCTTAAGTGCATATTGTAAGTAAAAGAAGCTAGACTGAAAATGCTACATGGTATATGATTCCAATTGTATCACATTCTGGAAAAGGCAAACTATAGAGACAAAAAAAAATCAATGGTTGCCACAGCTTAAGGCAAGAGTGGGAGGAATGAATAGATGAAGCACAGTGCTCAAAGCATACGCATGCACATGCGTGTGAACACACACACTATATACACACACAAACTTATAATGATAAGAGTATGTCAAAGTGACACAAGAGCCAATGTACAGAGCTCCCAATGGCTGAAGGTGAAACTATTGGAGCAATAAAATAAACAAAGTAGTATTGGATAAAATAAATATCCAAAAGATAAAAGAAATATCCACAAGTCCACACTGATATAAACAAACAACTAAATAAATGAATAAATCGGAAAGAAAAGACAAATCTCCCATCCAGAAGAATTCCAAATAACCTATGTAGATCTTTCATTTTAAAGTAAGGAAAGCATAACTCCCAGATCCTTAAATCTGGGATGCCCACAGTAAATTCCTTTGAAAGAATACAGTATATAAAAGAGGTGGGGAAACTAACAGTGAAATAACCTGAGAAATGCTACTTTAGCCAGGTAACCAAACTCGACAGCAATAGTCATAAATGATGTAGATTGTATATACACTGGATATGATGTGATAAAAAGGATACTTTACCTCTGTGCCCTCCTCTACAAAAACCATAACCCCAGTCTAATAATAACAAAAACATGAAATTGCAATAGAGGGGCATCCTAAAATATGCCCGACCAGCGCTTCACAAAATTATCAGTTATCAAAAACAAGAAAATTCTGGAACTAAGGAGACATGACCCTAGAACAGAAAAGGGACATTAAGCAAAAACCAAGGAACTCTGAATAGATTATGAACTACAATTAATAATAATATATGAATATTGGTTCATTAATTGTAACAAATGGACCACACTAGCGTGAGATGTTAACAATAAAGGAAACTGTGTGGAGTGAGGGAGGATATATGGAAATTCCCTGTACTGTCTGCTCAATCTTTCTGTAAATCTAAAACTGTTCTAAACAAATAAAGTCTATTAATAAAATCAATATCCTGACTAGCCCGTTGATATACTTTAATATAAGATCAGTGTTTGAAACCCACAGCCAGGGTATAGATCTTAGCCCACCAAAATGCAGTCAAGATCCAGGCTAAAGGAACTTGCCATTACCACTCATTTATTATAAAAACTACAATACTATAATTATCTATGAAATTAGTTCTTGTCAGAATATAAAATACTACATCTCTTTCTTGGTCCCACAACCTAGTCCAGCAACTATCCTAATTCTTTCTTCCCATTTGTCGCTAATTTTGGGAGATTTCTCTATATTCATTGTCTCTCTCCTTACTTTCCATTCATTCTTCAATCCACAATAATCTGGCCTCTCTTCCAATTACTCTGTTGGCATATCTGTTGCAAAACCAATGGGCACTCACTCAATTGCTCTCTCTATTTTGACACATTATTAGTCTAGAAGTATTAGAAGTATTTGACACATTATTTAGTCCTTCCTTTTATAAACAGTCTCTTCCTTTGCATTCATCATATTTTATTCTCTTGGGTTTTTCCCACCTCTCTTGCTTGGCCTTTGTGTGTGTGTGTGTGTGGGTGTGTGTGCGTGAGTGCAAGTGTGCATCTGTGTAATTCTTATTCTGTCTTTAAATGTTATTGTCTGTAAAGTTCGGTTTAGCAAGTTCTTTTCACCCTACGTCACTCTCTCTGTGTTCACCGTAACACCCGTGACGTTAGTAACTACCGTATGCCGATGTATCCAAAATCTCACTAGCCTGTCCAGAGTTCTTTTCTGAGAGTAGGAAAATGTTTTCCTACTTACAATGGTATTTTCACTTGTCATCCTCACTCACATATCAAAATCAACATGTCCTGAATAACCTGTCATCTCTTTTCTCCCAAACTGCCTATCCTCCTGCATTCTCTATGTCAGTGTACCACACCACCGTCGTCTACTCAGGGCAATAAAATAGCTATTATAATCAATTTCATCCTCACTTCTAATAGTAAATCATTCCTTAATTCTTTTCAACTTGCCTCTTGAAAATTTCTTAAATCCGTCAACTTCTATCCATTCCTAGAACTACCATCCTAGTTCAAACCATCATCATCCCTTGCCTAGTTTCCTGCAACAGCTCACACTGGTCTCCACGTCTCCATGCTTCTTTCCAAGCCATTCTCCTCTCTATCTCATCATTCCCTAATTCAAGGCACTTTACTGACTCCCCTTTGCTGTTGGGTTGAGGTTCAAAGGATTTCATTTTGCCTATAGGGCCTTTCATAATTAGGACCCTGCACAACTTTCAGTCTACTTTCCCTACTTCCTTGCCTACTTCTACCTCACACTATGCTAAACCACTTTTGGTTCCTCCAACGTCTGCGCTGTTGACTCTGAATAGGTCATTCCTCTACCCCACTCTCACTGTCACTCCATCTATCTTCAGAGTTCAGACTAAGTAGTTCTTCTTTCAAGATACCTTCTCTAAATCCACAAATCCAAGATAGTTGCCTCTCCTATATATTGTCACAGAGCATTTTCCTTTTGCTCTCAAAACCTCTCTCTCTCTCTCTCTCTCTTTCTCTCTCTCTCTCTCTCTCTCACACACACACACACACACACACACACACACACACACACACTCTGTTAAGTTCCCCGATTGCTTATCTATACTGCTAACTAAACTCCAAACTCTAGGAAGGTGGTGAGAATATCTACATTATTATTATTATTCTCTACCCAAGAGTATCTAGGATAATGATTGATACTGAGAAATATTTTATAGATGGGTTGATCGATTAACTGATGGAAAGATGGATGAATGGCTAAAGTAAATAAGAAAAAGAACTTGAAAAACTTTGAAAATCTGTTTAAACTCAGACCGTCAATAAAAACCTCTCTGAACTGAGTTACTGCTTGGGTGGTGCCTTTTATTCTAGTACATTATCTCAGAAATAGCCTTGTTTTCTATGAGCATAAAAAAATCATAAAGAATGCCCTCTGTATTCCAGGTTTAAAGTGAGGATTTTCTAAGAGAGTATTATTGCTTTAAGTTGCAATAGTCATGTTAATCACCTAATACCATGTTTGAACTACACATGAATGGACAGGACCAAAATTCCTAGACATCAAAGGACGCAGGTTTGATAATAACAGCTTGGAAGTAATCAGAGAATGGTTAAGGAAGGAATTGTCAGCAACTGAAGGATAACAGTGGGAATTAACCAGGGCATATCCATAGTCATGGGGCTATGACTGCAAATTCAATATGGGATGTATAAATAGCTACACAAGCCAGAACCAAATCCCTGGCTCAGGTAGTCTTTAGATTTGACAATTGGACAGTCCAGGAAGATTTCAAAGTTTCAAGAAAACAGATCTAGAGCAGATTAGGAAATTTTGGGTGTTAATAGCGGTAAAATGTATTGAATAATAGGGGTGAGATCAAAGATATTCTGCCATGCTTACGTGTAGGAAAAGATTGAAAAACAAAACTATGGAGCGAAAAAGTTGGGGGTCAAAGGTACATACTGCATATTCTCCAAATTAGCTTTTTTATTCAAAAGTAACAACAACTAAACAGTTTCAAAATGTTTTATTTTTCCTTTTCTTTTATATATATTTTAAAATTAAACAAAAACTCCACATAAAAACTACTACTAAATATTTTTCTTTTAAAATGTATAATCATAATGTCTTATGTTACAAAGAAATGGACACCAAAATGGCATTATGGTTAACTCAACGGTAATATGATACAATTAAAAATAATAAATGATAGCTGAAATCTTTTTTTTTTACTTCCACTCTAAAGCCCACTATAGCTGGGTGTGGTGGCTCATGCCTGTAATCCCAGTACTTTGGGAGGTTGGGGCAGCAGTATCGCTTGAGGCCAGGAGTTTGAAATAAGCCTGGGCAACATAGCAAGATTCCATCTCTTCAAAAAATTAAAAAAATAAAAATTAGCTGGGCATAGTGCCACACACCTGAAGTCCCAGCTACACAGGAGGCTGAAAAAGGAGGATCACTTGAGCCCAGGAGTTCAAGGTTGCAATGAGCTACGATCAAGCCATTGCACTCCAGCCTGGGCAACAGAGCAAGACTCTGTCTCTAAATAAATAAATAAGTAAATCTCACTATATCTTATTACTCATTACTTTTTGTTTTGTGTTATAAATAAAGACTATCAAAGAGGGAATGGTTATCAATCTTTTATCAGATTTGAAATTCTTCCTACATCTTCCTTCACTGATGTCATCTCCACTGAGATCATTCATAAAATAGTTGGGCTAGGAAGCATTTATTCTTTATTTTTGCCCCAAATGTTTTAGCTTATCTAGCTCTAAAGATTCAAATCCCCAATTGATTCCAAATCCTCCACTTGATCTTTTCTGTATAGATCTGACCTGCCACATGTTTGAAAAACCCTTGATCCAGGAGTATCGTTCAGCTTTGCTTTGTTGTCACTATGCATTGCACAGTAGCAAGCAAAGGAAATTCGCCTAAGTGCCCAAAAAAGTACTTGTGTAGTGGATAAGTGAACCAGGACTAAGAGAAATGAGTCCCTTAATCTTTTGCTTACCTTGTGCCAGGTATTATGCCTAGATGGAAAGAATGGATTAGAAGATAATTAACCACCTATCTTTTACTTGTAACATGATGCTACCAAACTGCTAATTTCTGAAAGGTGTGAGATACCTTGGCATATTTGTTTTTCTACGTTCTTTTGTTGATTTATTTCTCGGGGTTCCACATTTTCTCATTAACTCTCCTTTCCTGAAGCCATTTGTTCATATAATTGCTTTTAATCCATAATGTTGTTGTTACAAATAGTGCTCTCTTTGATGAAAAAGACTGTACTTGACAGATTAATGATATTAAATTATTTAATAACCTCCTATCTCTAAATAAATGATAAGAGATGCAATCCATTTGTTTATTTTTAG
The DNA here is from genome assembly GCA_963574885.1 of Lepilemur ruficaudatus. Lineage (NCBI taxonomy): Eukaryota > Metazoa > Chordata > Mammalia > Primates > Lepilemuridae > Lepilemur > Lepilemur ruficaudatus. The sequence goes on from CAUYRT010034133.1 coordinate 16,945, forward strand.
TCTTCAAACTTTGTATAGGCAGTTAATACATAGGAAGAAATTAGAGCAAACTCATTTCTGCCTCAGGAACTAGAGTGGAGCTCTTCTCCCAGTGTTGAATATTTATTTGAATTTCCATACACAGTCAAGTGCCAATTACATTAAAATAATATAGACACCTTTAAAATCTAAAGGCCCATTCACAGGGTAAGTTGAACTCCAAAATGTGTGGAAATGGTGATTTCATAGATGTTTGTAGTAACTTGTTCCCTTGGCTAATGTGTCCACTGAACTAAACAAAACAGATGCAAAATTTTATGGGGGAAAAAATCATGTTAGGTAGCCATGGGTGGAAACATCTGATTTCTCAGCTGGTTTCTCTTAAATAAAGAACATTAAGTATCATGAAGTAAAATCTATAATTAGATCTATGTTCCCTAAGACTAACAATTTCAAATTTTAGAAATCAGGCCTACCTGTTTATTTCAATTTATAAAGAATGAGAATCTGGTTAGGTGTTTTCTGTTTAAAATTTTTAACTCTTAAATGCAATTAGGTTTTTTTCTTTGAATTTTTTTTAAGGCCAGAGAATTTTTCCACAGTTGTTTGACTTAATAGTCTCCAAGAGTGGATTTTTTGTCTGTGTTTACTCATTTGTTTGATTTTGTTTTTACTCAGTACAAATATACTCCATTCAATTTCCTTTCCATATTTCCATTTGCTTTGTAAAATTAACTTAAAGCATGTGAACAAACTTGAATGGAACTCGGAGTAGAAATATGTAACTTTTTTAGTGAGAAACAACTTAGTTTTTATAAAATATTATATCTTTTGAAATTGATGGACAAGTTTCAGAAACCACTTATTCTTGGTTTGTGGATATACTATCTAATTTTCTAAAATAGATTTATCCAGTTATACTCTGTTTATATTAGTTGTGACATTCCCTGTCATTTCACAGCATAATTTTTTTTTAAATTTCATCACATAGGAGTTCCCCTCCCTTAGGTATATTTATTCAATTTGGATACTGTGAAAACAGGTATTAGGATTTTGCTACACACATAGAAAATCCCTTGAGTCATACTCTCACTTTCCTTGAGGTTCCAGATGGTGGTGGCCGGATGCTCCTCATTTAAGCATGCATGTTCAAAATTGTAACTTTTCTTCAAAGCAGAACAAAAATGTTTTAACATTATTTAAAAGCTGCCTTTTCTGAACAACCTTAAGGAACTCAATGCCTTGGGGAAACTTTATTATTGATCATTTTAATATAGTATATATCCTAGCTCATGTTTCACATTTTAATATAATCTTCTTTTCAGGCCTGAAGTTAAAATTCTCACAGCTGCTTATCTCTGAGTGGGCAGTAATTTTCTTTCTTTTCATCTTTTTCAGCAACAGTGTAACCACTTTATGTAGGTTCTTTAAAATAATCAGAGGGAGGGGAGTTTACTGTTTCAGATTCTATAGTCCCATAGTGATCTCTGCATATTTTATTAAATGTAGCAGGAAAAAATTAAAAGCTCTAATGGGGATCGGGGGAGATGTTGGTCAAAGAATATAAAATTTCAGTGACAGAGGAGAAATAAGTTCAAGAGATCTATTGTACCACAAGGTGACTGTACTTAATATCAATGTATTTTTTAAAATGAAACAAAACCTCTTACAGAATGATTTTGCTTTAGATATCAAAGAATCACTGTCACATTTTTTATAGTTAAATTGTCCTAATTTCCCTTCTCCCATCAACTTCTTCACATAGGCACACTGATTTCCTTCTGTATGAACTCCCTAAGCCTGTCATGAATGCACCTATACCCCTATCTCCAGAACTGCATTCCCAGCCTTCTCTCCAGAACTCTCTTCCTAGCCTTCTCTCTTTCCAACATGCTCCTTTCCCCAGCATTCTTTCTCTTGCTGTAGCCTTCTTTCTCCAAGCCTTCTCTCTTCTCTTCCTCTCTTCAGATTCCCTTACACGTCCTTCATTCTCATTTCTGCTGGATTACTGATGGGATTTTCAGCTTCTAGCCAGCAATTGTTCTCTTTCTCTTCTGCCTACCAACCTAGATATGGAATTTGACCTCTTTTTCCTTGAATTTCACTAAAATAATAGTAATAGAAAACTATACCTACAAAGTATATAGCAGGCTTTACTGGAGGTTTTGATGTCCAAGAGAGTGCTACATTAAGTAATGCAAACACCTTAAAATTAAATATTACATATCCCTGGTCTTAAAATTTTAAGCCATTTGTCCAGCCTCATTTACCACTGTAATCTGAGCCCACTCTCCCTATACACACTCACCAGTTTCCATAATTTCAAGCTCACTTCTCATGCACAGAAGTTTAGCAAGCTTTTTAAATCTTTGTCCCTTGATAACCCATGCCCTGGAAAATCTCACTTTCAAGCCCCAGGCAGCTCATGTTATTTTTCTTACAACGATAGTTCCCTTCCAAAATAAAAGCATAGCATCATCTGTTAAAATCATAATCGTTTATTACTATAGGTAACATTTTAATATTTTATAATGTCTTCAAAATCGTAATTAACTATATTAACGTATATTTTAATTACAAAAACAACTGCATGCTATGGAATTAAAATTCAGCTGAAAAACAGTGAAAAACAAATTGGGGTGTTTACTTTTCTCATTTGAAGGGATTTAGAGCTAGGCTGGTATGGCAGGTCTGAATGTGTTCAGGAATTTAGGCTCCATGTTCTTTCCACTCAGGTGTCTTTAACATATGCTTTTCACCTCACAGTCATAAGATGGGTGCCTTATCCTAAACATTACATCAATGTCCCTGACAGGAAGATGGGTAGATAAAATACAGAAGGCATGTGCCAACATAATCTGCCTGCCTTTTAAAGAGCTTTCATTTGCTAGATCTGTTTCACGTGGCCATCCTTGTACCACAAACAGTCTAAATCATGGGAAAGGAGGGAAAGGAGGGAAAGGAGGTCTCAGGATACTACTTGTAGCTGACTAAGACTCTAAAACATAGGGAATTATTACATCAGTTATTTAATCTTTTTGAACAGAATTGGACAAGAAATAATATTTTAGATTTAAAAATTTAAAAGGAGGAAGTAAAATTATCATTATTTTTAAATTTTATAATTTTACACTTAAAAACAAAACAAAGAGAATCAATAGAAAAACAGAGAATTCACCAAATGGCTAAGAATAAAGTTAATATACAGAAAACAAATATTATGTAATATACATACATACATATACTCACAAGCAGCAACCAGTTAGAAGGTATGATAGAAGATTTCGTTTAAATGGCAACCAAACCATAAGACATCTAGAAATAAACTTAAGAATAAATGTGAAAATTCACATTTAAGAGACTAAAGGATTATTGGACTTAAATGAAAAGTGGAACAAATAGAACTATAAGTCTTGTTCTTGGATAGGAAGATTCAATATCATAAACATTCTCCCTAACCTGATCTATAAATTTATTAATACCCCAGAAAACCCACTAGCCAGAATTTTGTTTAATTAGCAAGGTGATTCTAAAGATTATGAATAATAAAGGATGAGCAGTGTGACAGATAACTCTACCAGACATTAAAATATATTTTAAAGGTTCAATAATTTAAAGCGTATTGTTAGTACATGAGTAGACAGAATCGTGAAAGGAACAGACTAGGATGATAAATATGCAAAATACAAATGGGAATTTAAAACACGGTTAAAATGGCATTTCATATCAGTAAGAAAAAAAGATTATTCAACATATGGGAAGATCAAAGATTTAAAATGTCGACAGTGAAGCCAAAAAGTAATAAAAATGTATCAGTGAATTTTCTGTTTAAGACTTTAACCTAAGAAGGACCTTTTAAAGTATACCATGAAATCTGGAAACCATTAAATAAAACAAAATACATTCAACTCTTTACAAAATAAAATAAAAATATGCATTAAAATTCCATCATGAACAGAATCAAAGGCAAATGTTAATTTGAGGATAAAATACAATTTATAGACAAATGACATATTTCTGTAATACATAGAAAACTTTATAAATCAACAAGATACATTGGCCAATCTTATCCAAAAAGCAAAAGTTATGAACTGAAAGTTCACAGATACAGGGAAAAAAGTGTTGTTTTTTTTTCAAATGGAAAGATGCAACACTTTACTTATAATAAGATAAATACAAATTAAACCAAAACTGAGATGCCATTTTCTACGTCTCTAACAAAGATCCAAAAGTTTGATCGCAGTGGGAAGATCTGGATTCTCACTGCCCATGGGAAGATGACTTGCTCTATTCTTTTTGTGAGCAATTTTGAAAAATATATTAAAACGGTCATTGCACATATTCTTTGACCCAATAATTCCATTTTAGAAATTGACCCTGAAGGCAAACAAGTATTAGTTTTCCATTGTTGCTATAACAAATTTCTGCAAACTTAAACTTAAAACATACATGATTATTATCTCACAGTTCTGTAGGTCATAAATTCAACGGGTTTGGCTAGATTTTCCGTTTAGAATCTCTCAAGGTTTTGACAGGCCTGTACCCCAATCTGGTGACTCTAGGGAAGAATTTGTTTTCTGCTTATTGAAATAGTTGACAGAATTTACCTCCTTTCAAATTGTAGAAAAGGGATTCCCATTTACTTATTTCTTCATTCACTCATTTATATATTCGTTTGTTATTGACTGTCAGCTGAGAACAGTTACCAGCTTCTAAAGGCAACATGCCTGCATTTCCTGAATTCTGGCTCGCTTTTATCATCTTAAAGGCCACAAGGATGAGCCAAGTTCTTCTCACGCTTGCAGTCTCTTCTCTCTCTTCTTCCATGTTGCATCACTCTGATTGATTCTTCTAATCAATTAACACTGAAAAAGTTTCGCTTCCACTTTTAGGGACCTATGTGATTACATTAGCCCTGCCTGGATAATCTCCCTATTTTAAGATCCAAAAATATAATTTCACCTGCAACATCCTCGTGTCACTTATTATAATGTGACATACATACAATGTATCACTAGGGGATGAAAATTATGGGGATTACAAAAATAAATCTACTCATCTATAGTGAACTTATCTTTGACAAAGGTGCCAAGAACATACATTAGGAAAAGGACAGTCTCTTCAATAAATGGTGCTGGGAAAACTGGATATCCATATGCAGAAGAATGAAACTAGACCCTTATCTCTCATCATACACAAAAATCAAATCAAAATGGATCAGACTTAAATCTAAGACCTGAAACTATGAAACTACTAAAGAAAACATTGGGGAAACACTTCAGGACATTGGTCTGGACAATGATTTCTGGAGTAATACGCCCAAATCACAGGCAACCAAAGCAAAATTGGACAAATGGGATCATATCAGGCTAAAAGGCTTCTGCACAGCAAAGGAAACAATCAAAAAAGGGGAGAGACAACCCAATGAATGGGAGAAAATATTTGCAAAATATCCATCTGACAAAAGATTAATAACTAGAATATATAAGGATCTCAATAGGAAAAAAAATCAAATAATCCAATTAAAAAATGGGCAAAAGATCTGAATAGACATTTCTCAAAAGAGGACATACATATGGCCAACAGGTATATGAGACAATGCTCATCACTAGTTACCAGAGAAATGGAAATCAAAAGTACAATAATATATCATCTAACCCCAGTTCACATGTTTTTTTTTTTTATCAAAAAGACAGGAAATAATGAATGCTGGTGAAGATGTAGACAAACGGAAACCCTTATTCACTGTTGGTGGGAATGTAAATTAGTGCAACTACTATGGAGAACAGTAAGGAGGTTCCTCAAAAAACTAAAAATAGAGCTACCATATGACCCAGCAATCTTGCTGGTAGTTATGTATCCAAAGAAAAGAAATTCAGTATATTGAAAAGATATCTGCACTCCCATGTTTATTGTGGTACTATTCACAATAGCCAAGATTTGACATCAATCTAAGTGTCCATCAATAAATGAACGGATAAAGAAATCATGGTATATATACACAATGGAATATTATTCAGCCCTAAAACAGAATGAAATGCTACCATTTGCGACAACATGGATGGAGCTGGAGAACATTATGTTAAGTGAAATAAGCCGAGCACAGAAATCTCACATGTTCTCACTCACACGTGAGAGCTAAATATTAAAACAATTGATCTCATAGAGACAGAGAGTACAGTGATGCTTACTGGAGGCTGGGAAGGGTAGCAGGAAATGGGGGATAAAGTGGGGGTAGTTAGTGGGTGCAAAAATATGGTCAGATAGAGTGAACAATATTTGTAGCACAGCAAAGTGACTATAAATTATGTTATACTTTAAAATAACTAAAAAGTGGAATTGGAATGTTCCCATAAAGAGATGATAAATCCTTGAAGTGATGGATACCCCAATTACACTCATTTCATTAATACACATTGTATGCCTATATCAAAACATTACATTATGTTTTGTACTATTATGTACTCATAATAATTAAAAATAAAAAATTTAATAAAAAAATTATGGGGCTTTGAATTCTCCCTACCACAGTGATATATATTCAAAACTACTTATAGCAGCATTGTTTGTAAAATCAAAAAATAAGTTAAAACAACCAGAACATACTCATAGAATGTAATATTATTTAATTATAAGTAAAAATTGAGGAAGAATTCTATTTTCCAATATAAAAAGCTGTCAAGGCTTGTTAAGTGAAGAAAGCAATGAGCAGAACTGGGTATATTATATTACAGAATATTTTTGCTTTAAAAACAAAACAAAAAGAAAAATAGGAAATAAATGTAAGATTTTTGCTTTAAAAGTGAGACTATTTTAAGCAGAATAAAATATTTAAAAGGCTTGTAATTTTCACAAAATAAGATTTTAATTTAAACAAAATTTTTGAAGAGTTAAATTTCATTGTGCATTTTGGTTTTTATAGGTTTTTTGTTGTTGTTCATAGGTAAGAAAGGAACGCTGGGCTGAAATTAAAATTAGCCACGGAATTACCTACAAAAAAAGCTGTGTAACAGCAGGCTCTAAACAAGTATCACACATTTTCTCCTGCAGTGCCTTATGCATGCTATCTGTGAGCTCTTGCTGCTGCATCTCTAAGAATTTATCAATAACTAATGAAAAATGCAAAATATTACTTTAGATTATCATATTTGGATCAAACCAATGTTTTTGATTAAAGTGTGTTGTGAAGTTGAATTACAATTTTAAAGTCTCTACTTGACTAGAGAGCAAAATGATAAATTTAAATTTCAGAAAGTGGCATTTTTTAACACCTTCAAAAAATATGTGGAAATTTCTGCCATCTCTCTCAAAAAACCTGTTTACTTTTTCATTTATTTATTTTTGAGCGCATACACAATCACGTATACTTGTTTCTCTTCTCATTGTCTTTTGCCTATCTTATCAATATTTCAGGCTCAATAGATCAAAACAACACATCCTTTTCTACCCCACTCCAAACCCCAATGTATCCCTTTTCTTGACGTATCTATTTCTGTTAATATGTCCGTCAGTTGCTCAGGTTGCCATAATCAAATACCACAGACTGGGTGTTGCAAACAACAGAAAATCATTTTCTTACAGTTCTAGAGGCTGGAAGTGCAAGATCAAGGTGCCAACAGGGTTAGAGTCCTCTAAGGCCTCTCTCCTAGGCTGGCAGATGGCCACCTTCTTGCCGTGTACTCAAGTGGCCATCCCTCGTACACATGTGCACGGACTCCAGTTCTCTCCCCTCCATACCCCCCGCCCCACCCCGTGTGTGTCCTAATCTTCTCTTTGGGTTAAGACCTACCCTAAAAGCCTCAGTTTAACTTAATTACCTCTTTAAAGGTCCTGCTTCTCATATTCATAGGTTCTAGGGGTCAGGACACATGAGTTTTAGAAAACATAATCCAGCCCATAACAACAGCCAAATATTCTAATCAGTGAAAAATTTCAAATGCTGACTCCTTTGTCTCTCTTCCTCTTTCTATTCAAATAGGTTTTGTATAAATTCTATTGTGACACTTTTCCCTCCTCTCCATTACTACTCTGATGGAGATTTATTATCTAGACTATTCCTACAGCATGCTAGCAAACTCTCCAATACTGTCTTCCACATTGTGCCAGATTCATCTTCCTAAACTCTAGCAGTGATAATGCTACACCCAGTCAAAAGCCTGCAGTGCCTCCTAAGTTGTCTAACAATTGCCGAATAATTACCTCTACTGCTTTTTAGAATGTCCTTAGACTGCTTTTGAGGACGCTTTTTAAAATCTTTTTCCATAGAAGTCTCTAATATGTGCCAGAGTTTCTCTGTGAAGTCTTTAGCCTTTAGAGCACTGAGTTTCATATTGTGAGTAAAAAACAATTGGTGAATCATGACTCTAAGGTTAACCAGCATTTTAGAAACTAAATAATAGAATAGACCAGATTACTACAATAGCTCAGAGTAATATTAAAAGGAGTATCTAAACATTCATCCCTGTTATAAAGTTTTGTTTAGACTCTTTTATTTTTTCTTCTCCATCAAGTTATTCCTTGAGATTTCCCTGAGCTTTTTACTTTACGCCTTTCTTTGAATATTTTCAAGACACTATTACTTTATAGGTAATTAGACTGTACAGCACATGAATATAAAGTACATTTATTTCCCCAAGCAATAATTGAATTCTGTGCACACAGTCCCTATTTTCTGAAATCTTTCCTCTGACTCCTGACTGACAGGTGGGTTCAGAACCTAGGAATGTGCCACATGGCACTGTGCACAGCAGCATGACAGCAGTAAAAGCATTAAAAACACCATATTTCCCAGCATTTATTAGATTGTGAAACCCCTTTTTAATTTGACACTGTGCAATTTAAATTTAACACTGAATAGATCCAAGCTATTCATCATGTACAAGTGCTGCTGTAGATACTTAGAAAGATTTGTGTTGGTTAAGCATTGACAGAACGAGGGTGCTGCAAACCAACAGGCAAAATGAAGACCTGGGAGCAAAAGTCTTTCTGAATATGGGGGATGGAAGTGAAGTCTGGCTATAACAGCAATGGACTTAGTGGATGGGAGGCTCTTCTTTGACAGGTTAAGGTGAGAACATGACAAAGTACCTGATTCAGAGTGTGGAGGGTCATAAAGAATAACAAGTTATTTCTGATGTGTTTTATTTTTTTAAAGGAAATTAAAAAATAAAGTAATGCTATATGTCTTAATCTGTTTGGGTTGCTATAACAAAAAATACCATAGACTGGATATCTTAAACAATGAGCTTATATTCATTTTGTTTCCCATAAAAGAACTATAATATTTCCTGTAGTTCTGATGGCTGGGGAGTTCAAGGTCAAGGTGCCCGCAGATATGGTGTCTGGTGAGAAAATCCCCTACCTGGTTCATTTACAGCTGTCTTCACATGGCAGAAGAAGTGAGGGAGCTTTCTGGGGTCTCTTTTATGAGGGCACTAATTCCATTCATGAGGGCTCTCATGACCTAATCACTTCCCAAAGCCCTACCTCTATTAGGGGAGTTAGAATCAACATATGAATTTGGGGAGAACACAAACATTCAGTCCATAATATCAGATAGTTAAAATTAATTTTAAACTATTATATCTATCCACTGATGTTGCAAAGTCCATTTGATTGACACTTGCATGTGTCCCAAAAACAAACTGGACTGATTTGGGTCACCTCTGTCCTGGCAGCCCTTGCTCTATGCACATTTTAAGAAATACTAGGGAGATCAACAAGGCAGAGAGACATTTGTCTTTCACTAATCAAAACATGTGCATGTGTGTGAAGACTATTTTTCTTTTAAAAAATACATAAAAACATTGGAGGAGGAATTAAGAATTTTTTGGGTCACCTATGATGTGTGTCATCAAGGCTTTTGTGGCATTGAAAGTTTTGGCCAGGCAAGATTTGTGCCCGAAAGAAAACATACAGACCACACACACAAAAAAGAAGAGGGTACACTTCAAATTACAGAAAAATTTATATTTTAAATTGTGTTCATTATTAGCAACACAATTATAAGACTAATGCTTGGACATTTATTATTTTTCTTTACTTTAAACATGTTTCTAAAAGTTTGCTTTCCATTTCCACTGTGGGTCAGT
>CAUYRT010034134.1:0-14773 GCA_963574885.1 Lepilemur ruficaudatus
AAAAATTAACCAGGCAACTAAAAATAGAAAAAATTAGCCAGATGTGGTGGTGTGGACCTGTTGTCCCACCTGCTCAGGAGGCTGAAGCAGCAGAATTACTTGAACCCACGAATTTCAGGTTGCTGTGAGCTAGGCTGATGCCATAACACTCTAACCTAGGCAACAGAGTGAGACTCTGTCTCAAAAAGAAAAAGAAAGAAAAGAAAAAGAAGTCAGGAAGAGGGCGACACTGACGATTTCCCAGGGGTGACATCTTAGTAAGGAAGTTTGAGGTGAGCTGAGAGGCCCCTCTGGGAGCCCAGTGAGGAATCGTTTGCGGTTCTTGGAGGTCAGGGTTGGCCCAGAGCTCAGCAAAGACACGAGTGGAGGTGGAGCTGTTTGGGCATCTTGAACGCATACAGCTGAATCCAGGAGAGTAGATCTTTGAAGAAGTAACTGCAAGAAATGAGCACATTTAAGGCATCAGGAGAAAGGACAAGGCAGGGCAAAATACCCTAGAGCAGATGTTTCAGGTTGAGGGCCCAGGCAGGCCTGTTACATCTGGGCAAAATGCTGATTGCTAGCATTGAGCATACTTCTAGTCTAAGCAGCAAGGTTGGTATCAGCCGGAATTCAGCAGATGGGTATTGGATGCCTACTGTGTGCCTCGGGGAGCTGTTCAGGATACAGCAGTTAACCAAAGATCCATATCCTTATGGAACTTACATGCTGGTGGGGGGGAAACAATCACCATAATACATAAGTAAATTATTTTAGAATGCAACTAATATTAAGGAAAAAACAGGGGAAGAGGGATTGAGAGTGCCAGGAGAGGGTAGGGTTGCAATTTAAATTAAGTGGAAAAAGTTTCATTCAGAAGATGACAGTTGAACAAAAGACGTACAGATATTTGTGGGAAGGGCGAGTTCTAGGCAGGAGCAGTGAATGCAGGGTTCAAACGGGAGTGTGGGCTCTGTCCGGAGGAGTGAGGAGACCACTGTGGATGGAGGGAGGGATGGAGGGTGGGAAGAGTGGTCAGGAGGAGGAGGTAAGGGCAGAGAGGTGATGGGGAAAGGAACAGATCATGAGGCCAGGTAGACCCTGGTAAGGGCTTTGGCTTCTACTCTGGGAGAGATGGGGGAGCCTGTCAAGGTCCTCAAAAGGTGGTTAAGGCAGCAGGTGCCTCATAAGAGCTCATGCCATTTGCTCACCGTACGGTGGGGATGCCAAGGCCCAGATGGGGCTGGGATGCCCCCCAGGGTACCCAGCCTGCATTCTCCATCTTCAGCATGGGGTCCTATCCCAGCAATTCGTGGAGCTCATCAACAAGTGCAACTCCATGCAGTCTGAGTACCGGGAGAAGAACGTGGAGCGGATCCGGAGGCAGCTGAAGATCAGTGAGTGGTGGCGCCCAGCCCATGGGGTCAGGGTTACCTGACCCCGCTCTGAGCCTGGCCCTTCCCTTCACAGCCAATGCTGGCATGGTGTCTGATGAGGAGCTGGAGCAGATGCTGGACAGCGGGCAGAGCGAAGTGTTTGTGTCCAATGTGAGTGGTCACAGCCAGCCTCCCTCTGCTCTGCCTCCCATCCTCTCTGAGGCCCGACCCTTTCTGATTAAGGGCATCCTGAGGCCCAGAAGGGAATTAATTAGCATTCCTGAAGTCATTCATTAGATTGTACACCAGAGGGCTGCCCAGAAGCTCACCAGGAACTTCTGACCTGCTGCTGGTCTCCCTGTAAACTCTCCTCCCACTCGTGTCCACCTCCCAGATACTGAAGGACACGCAGGTGACTCGACAGGCCCTAAATGAGATCTCGGCCAGGCACAGTGAGATCCAGCAGCTTGAACGCAGTATCCGTGAGCTTCATGAGATCTTCACTTTTCTGGCTACTGAGGTGGAGATGCAGGTGGGTGCCCTAGGCAGCTGCCAGACTTGAGACCATGCTCAGTCGGAACCACCAGCCATGATTATCAGCTTTACTTCCATCCTTAGCCATACCCCAAGAATTGTGCCCCCCTCCACTCCACAGCTACCCAGATGGCCTCCCCTTTATACACAGCATCCCCTCATCCCCCACCTTGAGCCTGTACCAGGTATGCCCTGACCCTGGCTACTCCTCCACCAACAGAATCCACCCTTAAACCTTGAAGAGCACCATTCAAAGATGCCCCTTAGCGAGTCTGTCTCCTAAAATCTGTACAAGGTTGGAGTGGGGGTTGGTTGTTTGGGTTGAGATGAGTTTCTAGCCCTGCCTGGAGGAGCTGTCCTCAATTGTACTAAAGTCAATGCCCTTTTGCAGCTGGGAATTATGGGGAAGGGATCTCATTCAGTAGGAATACCAGGACCTGAAGGCTGGTGGTGCCAGAAGGAAGCAGGGAGCGGGAGGGCTTCACAGCAGCTGGGAGACAGGGCCTAGAAGAATGGGTACATTCAGACAGATTTGTGAGGGGACAGAGGCTGAACGTCTGTGAAAGGTATGAGCCCTTTGAGGCACATAGCTCCAAGCCACCACTGCAAATAGAGTTGTATGGGGAAGGGAACAGGGCTATAAGGGCTAGAACAGGGCTGGAAGCCATCCTTGGGAATCTGAACTTATGTCAGATCTGGTCCTACCTCTGTCTCTGTTAGTGCAGTGGTTTTTTTCTCTGCCTGTAATGTCCTTCAATCATTTAGGGCTGGGTGGGCAAAGATGCTGCTGGACTCCCCGACCCCTGGGCATCCCTACCTCTGCAAACCACCCTATCCTCTATAGGGGGAGATGATTAACCGGATTGAGAAGAACATCCTGAGCTCAGCGGACTACGTGGAGCGTGGGCAGGAACACGTCAAGATAGCCCTTGAGAACCAGAAGAAGGCGAGGAAGGTGAGCCTCCCGGTCTGGCCCCAGCCCCAGGTGGCCCTGAGGGATTTTCCCTGACCCCTCCTCTCCCACAGAAAAAAGTCATGATTGCCATCTGCGTGTCCGTCACTGTCGTCATCTTGGCGGTCATCATTGCCATCAGTACACTGGTTGGATAATGTCGCATATTCTTGGTGAGATACTATGGGTCTGCCCTGGGTGCCCCATGCCTGGCCCCAGCCTTTCCTTCTCCCCTCAGACCCTCTTCTCCCTCCTTCCCTTGTAGGCACTGGGAGCACCAGGGACACAAGGCCTGGCCTTCTCTCCCAGCAGCTGTGGGGGGCAGGGCAGAGCCTCCAGCCAGACCCCCTTCCTCTCACTGGCCCCTGTGCAGAGGGGCAGATGGTTCTTCTGGGGTTGGCAGCTGCTCATTCATGGGGGCCTCCCCCTTCAAGCCATAATGTCTAGGGGAGGGCCTGCAGCGTCCTGTTTGGCTGGGACATGTGGTTTTGTAAAAAATTAAAAAAAAAAAAAAAAAGAGGTGGACACCCCTGTGCATGTGTTTTCCTGGAAGGGCTGGCCCAGGGCCTCCAGTATCTAGCCTCCCACCTCCTGGCCATGCCTGGGGCCAGACCCAGCCTAGGCAGGCTGGGTCAGACTGCCCTAGGGTATGCCCACAGCAGGCTGGCTCTGTCCTTCTACTCTCCCACAGGATGGGGGGAGGGGCGACACCCACATCTGGCTGTCAGCTCAGTTCTGCCGCTGGAGAAAGCCCACTGTGAGTACCTATCCCTGAAGAAATGAGGCTGGCCAGGCCAGGCCGGAACACGGGTTAGGTGGCGTGTGAGGGGGCATCAGTGGGCATTCTTCAAGCCAAGAGGAAGGGGCACCATGGAAAAGTCATTAATTGAGGCTGTTGCTTTGGATACAGTGGACAAGGAAGGTCTGGTCTCAGAGAGGGTGACATTTATTTGAGTGGAATGCTAAGTGAGGAGAAGCCAGTTGTGGGAAGGAGCAGGGGAAGAGGTTGCCAGGTGGGAGGACCAGCAGGCCAGGCCCTGAGACTGGAAAAAACCATTGCCTTTTATATATAAGAATCCGGATAGTGAGCCAGGGACCCGGATCCGCCCGCCTGGTTTCTAAGGGCTTATCTGGCTGAAGGAGCTAGCAGAGGAACTGACCCCTGTTTTTTTCTATAAGGCACCTGAGCTCCAAGCCCTGACTAAATATCTAAGGGTTCCTAGTCCTGATGCTGAATTTCTGGAGCGGGATGTGGCTCAAGTCCCCTGACACTTGATTTCAGAGGGTAACCCAGCTCCTGGATGCAAAGCCTGGTTGGAGTAGGGTGGCGCCTGGCTCCGACCCCAAGGTCTGGGAGCCATGTTCCAGCCGCCCAGCCCCGTCCCACTTTCGGTCCCACAGGCCCTTGCTGATCCTGCTTTTGCTGCCACCACGGCTGCTCCTGGCTGCCCAGCCCGCCCTGCTGCGCCGTGCCACACACGCGTGGTTGCTGGGGTGACATGAGTCGAAGAAGGGCTGGACTGGATATCTGTGGTGCACACTGGATGGGCCCCTAGACCTGGGCTAGCGGTGGGGCAGGGGGGCAGGGCCCGGTCACCTTCTGCTGTGCCCGCATCCGAGGCTGAACGGCAGCCTGCGGCACCCGGGCTGTGGCCCTGGAGTTCTGGAATGGCCCTGGAGCGCCGGCAGCTCGGCGAGCAGTATATGGGGCGTGGCTTGGTAGCACCTGGAAAACGATTGGCCAAGGAGCTAAATGTTGTCTCTGAAGAGCAAAGGGATTGGTCTGTATGGCGTCCTGCCTCAAACAGCACTTACTTCTAGGAAGCTGATATGGGCGGGGCCTCAGCGAGTCGCAGACGCACCCAAAAGTGGTTGGATTATGGGACTCAAGGGTATGCTCAAACCTCCAAAGACGCCTTGCGTGCGGAGGGACCATATAGGAAAGAGTTCCACGTTCTTACAATAAAGTTGTCCACCCAATGGGGAAGCTGCAGGGCCAGGCGGATCCTGCCCCAAGACAAGAATGATGTGGACTCAGGATCTCTGGGTTTCCCTGATTGTCTATCTCGTACCCTGCAGCCTGCTTCTCCAGCAGAATCCCATCCTGCTGGCTGCCTTTATCCGTTCTCTCACCTCTGCCTTCACAGTGAAATCGCAATATCCCTGGCACCTACCAGGATCTGATAGAAACTTTCAGAATCGACTATGCCACATCTGTGCAGCTGGATGTCCATGTGCAATGCATGCCTTCTTGGCCCCGCAGGGCAGTGCCACCCTTGCATGGTAGCTCACCTGTCTCACCCAGGAAGGCTGTCTAGAACCTCCTGGAAGAGGTGGCTAGATGGCTAGGTGGGGCCTCAGGCGCCGGGCTCAATAGCTGGAATTTTTCCTGTGGGCTATTGGCACCCATGGAAGATTTTTGAACAGGTGAGTAACAAATTTGGAGCAGACGTGGTAGGCAAGTGGACAAGTGGACTCATGCTCTGGAGATTTCACAGGCTCCCCTGCGTGTGCCCCTTCCAAGGGAAACCAGCCTTATGTGGTACAAAACACTGCAGCAGAGCGTGTGTATGTAGTGGAGGCAGGAGTGGGTGAGCTCAGGGATTGACATCTCTGTGGCAGATTGTCTGACTGTTGCTGAGATTGACCGCCCTTCTCTACCCGGCCCCTCACTGTGGGAGCATTATACACTCATGCCCTGCTGCAAAGGCTTGGCCATAGGACTTGCTTTGGCCAATGGAATATGAGCAGATATATAAAATACCACTTTCATATAGAAGATTTAGGCACCATTGAGTAGACTGGCAGCTTCCCTTCTCTTTTCCCTCTGCCACGAGCCTGGCAGTTTCCAGATCTAGACTTCTCTTTCAGCCTGGAACACAGAATGAAAATGACATGAGGCTAGGCTATCGCCCACCTGTCAAATGATACATGATGTAAGAAATAAATCTCTCTTGCTCTGAGTGAGCCTTTGATACAGGAAAGTTGGTTGTTACCACATCATAATTACTTTAAACAAACTGTTACAGAATTAGTACCCAGAAGTGGGCTGTTGCTACAATAGAAAGTAAGCCTCAACTATGGAACATGGGCTTTGAGCTGGACAGTGGCTGGGGAGGACACTATCCTTGGAGTTGGAAAGATGGCGACTTGTGTTATGCAGTTGGGAAGGATTTGGTTAAGTTGTAAGCTGAGAATAGCTGACTCTAATAACCAGATGAGCTGGGGCCTCTAGGCGAAAAAATTGGGGAAAGAGAACATTAGTAGCATGACTTGGCTGCTAATGGTGCATTTGACAAGTTACTAGAAGAAAGAGATGACTCAGAAAATAAATGGTCAGTTTTTAAGCAGAAATGGAAGAGAATACAGAAACTCCAGGCAAGTGATCAACATTTTTAACCAGTAAAAGGTACAATTGAGGAGGCCCTTAAGCAACAAAGTCTGATTAAAATTCATCTTTCTAGCAAGGGCCATATCAAGTGTGTGGCTATTGTGCCTTTTGTTCCAAACTGATCAAAGTAAGTCCCAAAAAATCCTTTCAGTTAGTCAAGAGCATTCAGAGAGAAGAGATGAAGAGTGAATTAGAAGGCTCAATCTGCCTACAATTAAGTCTAAAGAGAGGCATGAGAGGCATATCTAAAAAGAATTATGGGTGTGGCTGTTGACCCATGGATCTGACTGGAATAAAATAGTCAGAAAGCTATGTTTTAAAGAGAAATGCCCTGTTCCCCCACCCTCACCCCTGGCCAAAAGCCACCAGCTTGGATTTTTTTTCTTTTTTTTTTTGAGACAGAGTCTCACTGTGTTGCCCTGGCTAGAGTGCCATGGCATCAGCCCAGCTCACAGAACCTCAAACTCCTGGGCTCAAGCAATCCTCCTGCCTCAGCCTCCCAAGTAGCTGGGACAACAAGCACACACCACCATGCCTGGCTAATTTTTTCTATATATTTTTAATTGTCCAATTAATTTCTTTCTATTTTTAGTAGAGACGGGGTCTCGCTTTTGCTCAGGCTGGTTTCGAACTCCTGACCTTGAGTGATCCTCGGCCTCCCAAAGTGCTAGGATTACAGGCATGAGCCACCGTGCCCGGCCCACCAGCTTGGATTTTGACTGTGAATGTTTAAGACTAATATGGTTTCCGAGTCGGCAAGTTTCTGTGGGCATGAAGGAGACTGAGAAAGTTACTCTGCCTCAGCAAGGCATAACCTCCAGTGTTCTCTCAAATGTGGCCAAGGAGAATAGGTGGAAAGGATAGTCCACTTGAAGGGCTGAGCCAAGGACAATGAACTAGGGAGCCATTCTCAGGAAGCAGTCCCACTCCTAGGGAAAGGGCGGGGGGGGGGTCGGGGGGACGGTCCTCCTCAGCGTCTGCACAGCAGGATTTTAGAATTACTAGGGACCAGAAACTGCTGCATGTCTCCCTTTCTTTCTTCTGAACGTGAGTGTGCACTATTGTTTTCCTGTCCTTGTTCTACTTTGTGTGCTGAATGTGTGTGTTAGGGAGTGGGGCAAAGATAGCCACTCTCTCTCCCTGTCATTCTCCCTCTTCCTGTCTCTCCCCCTCTCCTCCCTCCCTCTCTCTCCTCTCTTCTCCTTTTTCTTCTCCTCCTCCTTCTTCCTTCTTCCTTTTTCCTTCTTCTTCTCCTCTCTTCTCTGTGTTTATCTCTGTTCATAGGTCTCTGGATCAAGAGAAGCCATATCTGGACCTGATACAGAGACTATTAGAGATCCTGGACTTGAGGCTGATGCTATGATTAGACGGATCATTTGGGTGGTCTCCCTTGGGCAGGGGATACATTTTTTTTTCAGGTGGAAGAAATGCAAAGGCAGTATCTGTGATGAAAAGGGCAGATGGGGAGATTTTATAATTGTTCAAAATCATTCATTGGCCCTCCATATGGGGCTCTCCCATATGGAAAGAGTATATATCCCCAGCCCACTGACATCAGGTTTGGCTATGTGGCTTGCATTAGCCAATGGAATTTGAGTGGAGATGACATGTGCCACTTCCAAGCAGAAGTTTTAAGAGCCATCGTGGGATCTGCCACCTCTCCGGTCTTCTATGTCTGGAGATTGAAAGTTCCAGGTTGGGCTGTGGGTGGTGGCTCATGCTTGTAATCCCAGCACTTTGAGAGACTGAGGCAGGAGGATCGCTTGAGTCCAGGAGTTCAAGACCAGCCTGGACAACACAGTGAGACCCCATCTCTAAAAAAAAAATTTTTTTTTAAATTAACCAGATGTGGTGGTGCATGCCTGTAGTCCGAACTATTCAGGAGACTGAGGCAGGAGAATTGTTTGAGCCCAGGAATTCAAGTGAGCTATGATTGTGACACTGCACTCCAACCTGGGTGACAGAGCAACACCAGACTGGATTCAGGAATAAGAATGGCATAGAACAGAGCCACAGCTGTCCCATAGAGGACATGAAATATGAGTGATAAATAAACATTTGTTGTTGTGAGCCTCTGAGAGTTTTAGGTTGTTACTGCAGCATAACTTGATCCTGTCTGATTGGTGAAATCTCCCTACGTATCTTGGAGGCTCCTCTAATCAGTTCTCTTTCCTATCAACATGACAATTGGCATACCATAATGAGCTATGGTGAGCTTTTGGGGTCTGAGACTTTTACCCCTGTTCAATGATGCTTACCCTCAGGTCCTATCCAGTGAGCCTTCTTGATTTTTGCTTGCTCTTGGCAACTACTGGCAGTTGCTCATGGAAACTAGAAAAACATCCTGGAAGATGGAGCCCCATACCTTCTAGCATCAACTTGGTGCCTAGTAAATATCAGCCTCGCATATCCTAAGACCACATTGGCACCTTACAAAGGAGCTGTCCAAAAGGGAAAAAAAAAAAAAAAAAAAGCAAAACCCAAACTGGCCATAATGCCCACATTTAACCTCAATGTAATGGGTAGTGAGTGAAAATTCTGTATTAGTTTGTGTATGGGTACAGCTGCATATAACAGAGACCCAAATTAACTGGCTTAAATGAGATAGGAGCTCATTTCTCTCTTATATAAAATTCTGAGTTAATATGGTGGGTCTCTCCACGAAGTCATCAGGAGCCAGTTTCTTTTCGTCTTGTTGCTGCTCCATTCCTAGGGCATCACCCTCACCCATGAGGTCTGAGATGATTCGCCGCCACTTCCACAGTCTGGCCCTTGTGCAGGCAGAAAAGTAAAGGGGATGACTTGTTCTTTCCCATAAGTTGCATGATTCAGAAGTTGTGCAAATCATTTCCACTTTAATCCCATTAGTCAGAATGTAACCACGTGGCCACATCCAGCTGAGTGTTGTTGAGAAACACACTCTTTACACCGAGTAGCTTTTGGCCCAGATGAGAGTTTGGTTACTCTGGTGGAGGGGAAATGAATATTGCAAGACCACCAGCAATTGCAGCCACGCAGTAGGAGCATTAACTCATCCCAACTACATTAGTTTCCTATTGCTGATATAACAAGTTATTATGAACTTAGTGACTTAAAACTACACACATTTATTCTCCTATAGTTCTAGAGGTCAGAAATCCAAAGTCAGTTTTATTGAGCTAAAGTCATGGTGTCAGCAGGGCTGTTTCCTGTTGGTTGCTGTGATGGAAAATCCAAGCTTCTAATGGCAGCCTGTATTTCTTGGCTGGTGGTCTCATCCTCCATTGGAAAAAGCACATCAACCCAATCTCAGCTTCTGGCATCACACCACCTTCTGCTCTGATTCTTACTCTTCCTGTGTCCTTCATCTGAGGACCCTTGCTGTTACATAGTGCCCACCCAAATAATATGGGATAAGCTCCCCATCTCAAGATTATTTAAGAATGAATGAAGACAGGGTCTCACTCTGTTTCCCAGGCTGGGGTGTAGTGCCATGACTGTAGCTCACTGCAACGTCAAACTCCTAGGCTCAAGCAATCCTCCTACCTCAGCCTCCCCAGTAGCTGGGACTACAGGTGCATACCACCATACTTGGCTACTAATTTTTCTTATTTATTTATTTATTTAGAAATGAGGTCTCACTATGTGGCCCAGGCAGGTCTCAAACTCCTGGCCTCAAGCGATCCTTCCTCAGCCTCTGAAAGCACTGGGAGTATAAGGTGTAAGCCACCACACCTGGCCAAGATACTTAATTTAATCACATTTTCAAAGTCCCTTTGTCCATAAGAGGTAATATCTTTTTCCATATAAGGTAAACTTCACAGATTCCAGGGATTAGGATCCGGATATATTTGGGGGGCCATTATTCAGCCTACCACATCACTCCATTCCACATTTAACTCATTCATTTATTCATAAAAGATTGAGCAAGAGCTATGTACCAGGCATTACGGCAGGTGCCAGAGAAACAGAGGTGAAAATACAGGCAAGGCCTCTGCTTTCATGGAATTTATATTCTAGTGGAGAGGACAAGTCAATAGCTAAGCTGTTCTAAAACTGTAACATGTATTATCAAAAAATTAAGCAATGTGATTTAACAAAAAATGTTAGGGAGTTGGAGATGGCTCTTTCTAATAGGTAGTTAGGGAATGGCTTCTTAGGAAAGTTAACTAATCCAAGGGGCAAAAAAAGTCAAGAGGGTAGAAAAGAGCCACAGAGTAGTGGTGTCGAACATTTTTGGCACCAGGGACCAGTTTCATGGAAGACAATTTTTCCATGAACTGGGGATGCAGGGCTGGGGTGTTGTGGATGGGGGAATGGTGGGAGCTCAGATGGTGATGCTCGGCCCATTTCCATGGACCAGTAATGGGCCATAGCACAGGCGTTGGGAACCGCAGCCATGGAGGATTATTTCCAGGCCTGGAAGCCTAAAGGAATTTTCCTAGCCAGATTTTGAAATGGATTTGGATTGGTGACTCCTTTTTTTCTTCCATTTTCCCCCCTTTTGAACCAGAATGTCTATAACTGTTATCCTATGCCTATCCCACCACTGCATGGTGGGAGCATGTGACTTGTTTCTTTAGCTGCATAGGTCCACAGATGGGGAAGAATTGTGCTTCAGGATGGATTATTCCAAGAGCCTCATTTGCATCAGATGATTTAGATGATAAGATTTGAGACTTTTGATATGATGAGATGTTGGGGGCTTTGCCTTGATGCTGTAATGAGATGATATTTTTTGTTTTTATTGCTTTTTGAGACAGGGTCTCACTCTGTTGCCTGGGGTAGAGTGTAGTGGCATCATCATAGCCCACTGCAGCCTTTTACTCCTGGGCTCAAGTGATTCTCCCACCTCAACCTCCCAAAGTGCTATGATTACAGGCGTGAGCCAGATGTGAATCTGGCCACACCTGGCCAGATGTGAATCTTTGAGGGCTAGAGGGTGAACTGTGGTAGGCAAAATAACAGCCCCTGAATATTCCATGCTCTAATCCCTATGAATATATTACCTTACATGGAAAAAGTGACTTTGCAGATATAATTAAGGTTAATGAAGGTTAAAATAGGAAGATTATCTTGGATTATTCCGGTGGGCCCAGTGTAAGCACATGAGCTCTTAAAAGCAGAGAAGTTTCTCCAGCTAGCAACAGAAGACAGAATGAGAAGTCAGAGAAATTAGAAGCAGGAAAAGGGCTAGATGGAGGGTCTCCAGCCAAGGAAGGTAGATGTCCTCTAGAAGCTCAGAACAACCTCTGGCTGACAGCCAGCAAAGAAACAAGGACCTCAGTCCTATAGTCAAATGGAGCTGAATTCTGTTAATAACGTGGATCAGCCTGGAAGCAAATTCTATACCAGATTCTCCAGATAAGAGCCCAGGTTGGCCAGCGCCTTGACTTAGCCTTGTGAGACCCTAAAAGAGTACTCAGCTGAGTCTGCCTGAACTTCTGACCTACAGAACTATGTATGAGATAATAAATGGGTGTTGTTTTAAGCTGCTAAATTTGTGGTAATTTACTATGCAGCAATAGAAACCTCATGTAGTGACATTTGAACTGAGACTTGAATGAAGAGAAAGAGCATCATGAACAAATCTAGGACAATGGGTTCCATCCCATCCCCAGGGAACAGCAAGTGCCAAAGCCCTGAGGCCATCGTGGCTGGAGCCTGCTCCGTGGAGGGAGTAGGTGGGAGATGAGGTCAGGCTGGGGTAGGGACTGAAAGGAAGGCAGGCTCCAGGGGAGGGATTTCATATGCCTGGGGAGGGGATGATGACTATAGTCCACAGTACAGACTTATGGTTGACACCACCAGTGCTTGCCCTGGTAGCAAAGCCTGTGGTTTTGCATTTCCCAGATCCATTC
Source organism: Lepilemur ruficaudatus (assembly GCA_963574885.1). NCBI lineage: Eukaryota > Metazoa > Chordata > Mammalia > Primates > Lepilemuridae > Lepilemur > Lepilemur ruficaudatus. Next base: position 12,073 of record CAUYRT010034134.1, read on the forward strand.
ACTATCTGGGACAGCCTGGTAGGGAACTGGAAAGAGAAGGGAAGTTGGGGCAGAAAAAATGTGAGGCCAGAAGTCAGACTGTCTGGACATTACCCAGATTTAAAAAACTGGACAAAGACATCACAAGAAAAGAAAATTACAGATCAGAATTCTTACGAATATAGAAGCAAAAGTCCTCAACAAAATACTAGCAAATGAAGCCCAGCAATATATAAAAAGGATTATACAGCATGCCTAAGTGAGATTTATCCCAGAAATGCAAGATTGGTTTAACATCCAAGAACCAATTAATGTAATAGAGAATATTAATAGAATAAAGAACAGAAGCCATGTGATCATCTCAATAGACACAGAAAATACATTTACAAAGTCCAACACCTTTGTATTATAATAATGAAAAAAACAACACAAAACACTTTGGGCCGGATGAGGTGGCTCACGCCTGTAATCCTAGCATCTGGGAGGCCAAAGTAGGAGGATCACTTAAGCTCAGAAGTTCGTGACCAGCCTGAGCAAGAGTGAAACCCTGTCACTACTAAAAATAGAAAAATTAGCCAGGCATGGTGGCATGCACCTGTAGGCCCAGCTACTTAGGAGGCTGAGGCAGGAGGATCGCTTGAGCCCAGAAAGTTTGAGGTTGCTGTGAGCTGTGATGACACCACTGCACTCTACCCAGGGTGACAGAGTGAGACGCTGTCTCAAAAACAAAAACAAACAAACAAAAACTTCAAAAACTAGTAGTAAAAGGAAACTTCCTCAACTTGCTAGTTATCAAAGGGTATCTATGGAAAACCCTCAGCTAGAGTCATACTTAATGGTGAAAGATTGACTGCTTTTCTCCTGTGATCAGGAACAAAACAAATATGTCTGCGTCCACCACCTCTACTTAACATTGTGCTGAAAGTTCTAGCCTGGGAAATTAGATAAGAAAAAGAAATAAAAGGCATCCATATTGGAAAGGAAGAATTAAACTCTCTATTTACAGATCATATTATTTTGTATATAGAAAATCCCAGTAATTCACACTACAAAACTATTAGAGCTAATAAATAAGTTCAGTAAGGTTGTAGGACACAAGAATAATGTACTAAACTATATTGTATTTCTCATCACTAGTAATGAAAAATCAGAACTGAAATAATGCAAACAATGCATTTATAATAGCAACAAAAGGAATAAAATACTTAGGTATAAATTTAACAAAAGAAGTGTAAGGTTTATACACTGAAAACTATAAAACTTTTTTGAAAGAAATTAAAGATCTAAATAAATGAAAAAATATCCCATGTTCGTAGGTCAAAAAATGTAATATTGTAAAGATGGCATTATTCAAATTGATCAATTGATTCAGTGCAATCTCCATCAAAATCCTAGCTAGCTTTTCTTGGGGGGGGGGAGGCAAAAATTAACAAGCTGATCCTAAAATCCATATGGAAATGCAAGGGATCCAGAAAAACTAAAATAATTTTGAAATAGAAGAACAAGTAGAAGGACTTATAGGTCCTGATTTAAAACTTACTACAAAGCTACAGTAATAATTAGAGCAGTGTGGTACAGACAGGGTACGGTGGCTCATGCCTGTAATCCTAGCACTCTGGGAGGCTGAAGTGGGAGGACCACTTGAGGTTAGGAGTTCGAGACCAGCCTGAGCAAAAGAGAGATCCCATTTCTACTAAAAATAGAAAAATTAGCCGGGCATGGTGGCACATGCCTGTAGTCCCAGCTACTCAGGAGGCTGAGGCAGGAGGATTGATTGAGCCCAGGAGTTTGAGGTTGCTGTGAGCTGTCATGATGCCACTGCACTCTACTCAGGTGAGAGAGTGAGACTCCGTCTCAAAAAAAAAAAAAAAAGTGTAGTACTGGCATAAGAATAGAAATATATCCATGAAATAAAATTGACAGTCCAGAAATAAACCCTCATGTTTACAGTCAGTTTATTTTCAACAAGGGTGTCAGGACAATTCAATGGAGAAAGAATACTCTTTTCAACAAATGCTGCTGGGATAATTGGGTATCCACATGCTAAAGAATGAAGCTGGCTCCCCACCTCAAACCATATACAAAAATTAACTCAAAATGGATCAAAGCCCTAAATATAGGAGCTTTCAGCTATAAAAGGTTTATAGTTTATAAAGCTTTTGTAAATTTGTAACTAAGTTATAAACTTTATAAATATTTATCAGACTTTTAGCTATAAAACTCTTAGATGAAAACATAGGCATCAATCTTCACAACCTTAGATTAGGAAATGGTTTCTTAGATATGGCACCCAAAGCACAAGCAACAAAAGAAAAATAGATGAATTGGACATAATCAAAATTAAACACTTTTGTGCTTCAAACAGCACCCTCAAGAAAGTGAAAAGACAATCTACACAATGGAATAGAATTTTTGCAAATCATAAGGAACTTATATGTAGAATATATAAAGAACTCTTGCTGGGCGCGGTGGCTCACGCCTGTAATCCTAGCACTCTGGGAGGCCGAGGCGGGTGGATAGCTCAAGGTCAGGAGTTCAAGACCAGTCTGAGCAAGAGCGAGACCTCGTCTCTACTATAAACAGAAAGAAATTAATTGGCCAACTAAAAATATATGTAAAAAATTAGCCGGGCATGGTGGCATATGCCTGTAGTCCCAGCTACTCGGGAGGCTGCGGCAGAAGGATCCCTTAAGCCCAAGAGTTTGAGGTTGCTGTGAGCTAG